>JADWOT020000789.1:0-54000 GCA_036345935.2 Taenia hydatigena | reverse complement strand
GCACAACGCACATATGGTTATTTTGTGATGAATTACGATGACTCGTGAAAAATTGAAAGTGCAGGTTATTGCTGAAAAATTGTGAGTAGTACAAGCAAGGATCGCACACAAAATATCAGTTCATGATGAAGTGGGGAAAAAATAAGCATTGTATTGATAGCACGCCATAAGTATTTGTCATAAAATCCCATCTAAATAGTCTATTAGGGCAACATCGACCAGCAAAGTCATTACATTTGAAATTTTTAATTATTTTGCCTACGAAGATCAAAGTCGACCAGTAGAAAACACCAAATAATTACACTAGTGTGTGCCACATGTCTATGTAAAATGTACTAGAAATTTGTAGACTAGGGCACCACATGGTTATCATCAAAGTACCAATTTTGCGGCGCATCCTACAAAACTGTAGAAATGACAAAAATTGGCTTCAATGAATGGCAGTGTACTTGATGGACCAAGCATTGAAGAGCACCACAGGAGGGCTGATGTAGGCAGCATTTATTAACGACATAACGGAGGAACAGAGAACTTGGTAAAATGGAACAAGAAGGAAAAGTTGAGAAGTGGAATCACTAATAATAATAAAAAGCACTAATCCATGCGAAAGAAGAAGAGGGGAAAGAGAGAAGCTGCAAATGTGTGTACGACGAAAGTTGAACAGGAGGTTGCAATGGAAGTGTCAGTAGACGAAGAAGAAGCAGCAGAGGACGTGGCTGCCCTAGTGATAGTGGCAGTGAACTCTGTCCCATTAAACGCAGCGGTATTTGGCGAGTGGTTTTTACTAATGGCATTGTAGGTGAAGTCGAAGTAGTGATGCTGTGGAATAGCTTCAAGTACCGGTTGTCGGTGCTATCGCGTCTTAGTTGGCACCAATTGATAGAGAGGCTGTTTTATTGAGCGCTGGAGTAGTTTGTGTATAGTTTTGTGTTGGTAACGTTGTGTTTATAGCCAACATTGCATTCTTTGGTGCCGTCGTGACGAGAGTAGAGACACTTGTAGAATTATCTGTTCCGTTGAACGCTACAGCAGTGCGCGATTCGGTTTCTGCCGCCAAGAATTAGGTGAGCAATAGCACGAGGATGCCTTTGAAAGTCTTCATGTGTTGATTGACCATGGATGCCTCCGCCAGGTGTCTGCTAGCCTTTATAGTAGCTAACGGTGTGTGGGTGTCGCTTCTGAAAATTTTGGTTGGCTGCACATTTTACATGACCCTGCCCTTGTGGCATGAACATCCTATGATTAGCTTTCGATAACTTTTGAAGTAAGAGCAAGATTCGTTAATATTCACCCTTCAGCTGATTTTTTTCTCTTATCCACGTCGTCAGCAATCAATTCGCTCTGTGTATTGCGAATATACCCTGTTTATAGATTGATTTTGCATTTTAGCTCCTAGGTTATTCGTTGTAGTCTTGAACAAAATATTTTNTGGCGAAATTCGGGGAAAAGGAGGTGGGATACCTAATCATAATATTCATAAATATAGTCTATGGTATGCATACTCCTGCCAAATTAAAAAAGGAGAAAGTCGTTGACATCGTACAAAGGTGGGGAATGTGACGAAGTCAAGCAGATAGTTAGCTTACGCATGCATATATGCACACATATTCGAATGTCTTTCCTCACAACAATCCACAATACACTTCTGACTTGTTTGCCTTACTTTTTACTCTCACTCTCGAAGCGGCAGTGTCGCTTATCGACACATTGAAGGATTGCGTTCGACTTCAGCAATTTGTCATTCATGACCAAAGTGCCAAATTTATCGATCTTAAGAAAAGCAGTAAATCGTTTCCTACTTGACAGCGTATACCGTGAACTTGTAGAAAACTGGTCGATTGCCAGATGCATGCGCACCCGTACGAAAACTTGATCAAATACATACTGATGGCTCTCACTTACAACTATTCGGTCCTCATCAAGTAGGTAGGTTACAGCGGCAATATAATTTCTAAGCCTACTAGCACACATGGAAGAATGCACAGCGCATATATGATTATTTTGTGATGGATTACAATGGATCGCGTAAAATTGGAAGCGCAGATTGTTGTTGAAAAATTGTAAGTAGTGCAAACGAGAATCGCACACAAAATATCAGTACATGATGGTGCGGGGAGAAATAAACATTGCATTTAATGGCACGCCATAAGTATTTTCCATAAAAATCTCATCTAAATAGTCTATTTAGGGCAACATCGACCGGCAAAGTCATTACATTTGAAATTTTTAATTATCTTGCCTACGAAGATCAAAGTCGACCAACAGAAAACACCAAATAATTACACTAGTGTGTACCACGTATCTATGTAAAATGTACTAGAAATTTGTAGATCAGGGCACCATAGCGGTTATCGTCAAAGTAGCAATTTTTGCAGCGCATCCTACAAAACTGTAGAAATGACAAAAATTGGCTTCAATGAACGGCAGTGTACTTGGTGGACCAAGCATTTAAGAGCACCACAGGAAGGCTGATGTAGGCAGTATTTATTAACGACATAATGGGGGAACAGAGAAATTGATGAAGTAGGACAAGAAGAAAAGGTGAGGAGTGGAACCACTAATAATAATAAAAAGCACTAATCCATGTAAAAGAAGAGGAAGGGAAAGAGAGAAGCTGCAAATGTGTGTACGACGAAATTTGGACAGGAGGTTGTAATGGAACTGTCAGTAGACGAAGGAGAATCAGCAGAGGACGTGGCTGCCCTAGTGACAGTGGCAGTGAACTCTGTTCCATTAAACGCAGCGGTATTTGGCAAGTGGTTTTTACTGATGGTATTGTGGGTGAAGTCGAAGTAGTGATGCTGTGGAGTAGCTTCAAGTACCGGTTGTCGGTGCTATCGCGTCTTAGTTGGCACCAATCGTTAGAGAGGCTGTTTTATTGAGCGCTGCAGTATTTTGCGTATAGTTTTGTGTTGGTAACGTTGTATTTGGAACCAACATTGCATTCTTTGGTGCTGTCGTGACGGGAGTAGAGACATTTGTGGATTTATCTGTTCCGTTGAACGCTACAGCAGTGCGCGATTCGGTTTCTGCCGCCAAGAATGAGGTGAGCAATAGCAAGAGGAGGCCTTTGAAAGTCTTCATGTGTTGATTGACCATTAATGCCTCCGCCAGGTATCTGCTAGCTTTTATAGTAGCTAACGGTGTGTGGGTGTCGCTTCTGCGAATTTTGGTTGGCTGCACCTATTACATGACCCTGCCTTCGTGGCATGAATATCCTCTGATTAGCTTTGGATAAATTTTGAAGTAAGAGCAAGATTTATTAATCTTTACCCCTTAGCTGATTTTCTTTCTCTTATCCACGCCGTCAGTAATCAATTTGCTCTGTATATTGCGAATATATCTTGTTTTTAGATTGATTTTGCATTTTAGCTCCTAGGTTATTCGATGTAGTTTTGAACAAAATATTTTTATTGCAAAGGTAACTTCAATTTCGCCAGACCAATGAGAAGCGCTAATATTTTTAAATTATTGCTCTGTATTTCGGGTTCGTTCATCTAGCCTCATCGCATGTGCAACACAATTACATCATGCAAAGCGCGATGTCAACATTGAACTGTACCCAGGTAATTGAGGTCCAGAATTTGTTGCCTGTTTACTAATTGATTAAAACTAGCATCTAGTAGCGGTAGTTAATCATGATGAAGCAATTCATGTAGATCCCAAAAACCCACAATTTCACGGGCCTATTCACTGCCAACATTTAGAATACATTCTTTTGATTTCGACGTGAGCGTTGGGTAAAAGTTCGGCGTTGTTTTGTAAAAAATTCCACCACATCGCATTTCAGCTAGAAGTCTTGAGAACAAATTCATTCAGCACTATCAATCTGATCTACAAAATTGCCTTTTAACCGAGCAATACCCACGCCATTGAGTAAGCACAAACAGTCTGCATAGGAAGAAATTAGGAAATCTTTAGTTGCACCCCAAAGAAGCGAGAAGCGAAGAAGCTATTCGTACGCATGATCAGTTAGGTAACAAAGAGCACTAGAAGCGATGCTTGTGGATGCATTTGCTCTAGTGGCAATTCGCTTCAGAGGCAGTTACAACAACTGCTTTTCTGCTCAGGTTCAATGCAGTATTGATGCAAAAATTGCGTTCCTGACGTGGAGTTAACTGCAAGACTTAACTTTGGCAAGGTAATCAGATAAAAATAGGAATAAAAAAGCAGGCAACCACCTTGCCGACATCAAGGAAGTAATTGTTTAAAATATTCTTCCCTATGAAAATGGAGCAGAAGAATGGCGCTGAACAAGGCCATGTAAGTGGATGGACACAGCTTGGAACGCACTTGGTAAAACTAAAATCGAGACTGTGCACAATATAATTATTGCCTTAAAGCGAACGCGTAGCACACGAGTCGCCTACGTTTTTATGATTCCCAGAATGATAATTTCATAAATGGAAAAGCATACCAGCACTAACGTATGGTGTCAAAAGTGGGTCTCAGAATTTGTGACTGGCTTCATTGGCCAACGGGCATTCAAATCTCAGTGCCTAATTTACACAATAAAGCCTCCTAAACATCTCAATGAACATCCTGCAGAAGTGCTTTGTCAATTTTATCATGACTTGTGTGGCAGGATCATGTGAAGCTAATTGCATCAAATGGGCTCGATTCAATTAATGCTCCAAACTATCAAAGCTAAAGCATTACATACCGCTTTCGAGAACATTCTTCATGCTTGCTTCTTTGATGTCGGTGAGATGGTTGCTTACCGCTTTTATCCTGTTTTTCTTTGATAATTTCGCTGTGGTCAAGTCTTACATTCAATTCCACATCTGAAACAATTTTCGCATTAGCACTGTATCGATCATGAAAGCGTTAGTCGTCTAATAGACAGCGCTTTCTTGATCAAGAGAGCACAATTTGATTGCATGGCAGGAGATCTAGGAATCTTCATTCATTTATGTTATAATAAATCACATTGATGAAATTTTGCAGAAGCAAGCTATTATTGACTTATGCTTTCATTGGTTGTTGAGTTAATGCAAATCTTGACGCTCTTCTTTCCATAACCACGAAACTAATCAGAAGGCCGCCTCTGTCTAATGGCACTGAGCAGATTATTGGCACACGAATCACATTGAACGGATTCTATTCCGATTCAAGGCTTAGATCTTCCAGCTACAAATAGCTTTATAAGGTCAGACTTGCCTTTGAAGTTGGGATAGGAAAGTAGATGTGATCCTTGTTTTTTTGGGAACCTTGGCATATTGGTTGCGATTGTAGTGAGGGATGGTGATGATTGCGAAGATGCGATGCTTGTGTCATACGCAGCACCCATTAAATTGCCACCCAAGACGAAGAAAATTTTGTTCGACGACGATGGTGGGCTTGTCTATGCAACATAGAGGATTTAGCTGCCGCGCGCTATCTGGCTTAAAGGGAGCTTGACCGATTTCGTCCATTAAATTAATATTCTTTTATCTAATCAAGGCTTGTTAAATTTACTTGTGGTTAGCCATTGTGTATTTACTAATGGGTTATCCATTGTCGAATATAGTAAACGCTTGCGTTTTAGCAGAGAAGAGAGGAGAGTGTCGGCTAGCATTCCCGACTGCTGCATTAAATGATATCGTATCTGAACACGTGTTCGGAAGCGGTGAGTAAAAGATCAAATTTTGGCTGATTTTCAAGGCAATGCAATCCATATGTGTACGTCTTGAAAAGCAGTTTACGCCAAAGTTCACGATCCAGACTGAAGCAAATATAATACTTAGTGTGGTCGAGAAACGGTTCTCTTAGAAAGATTCCTGTCTGCACAGGTGTTCCTTAAAAGTGCATACTTTGATATGAAAGCGCCAAAAACATTCAAGCGACATCAGCTTGTTTAAGAAACTTAGATGAACAAATTAGCCTTTGGATTCGTTTGTGATTTCCTGCCAATATTGAAGGTCTTGCCGATGTTGCGACCCACTTATCGTCGGGTTCATGACTTATGTCTCAAACACTCGTCTGCATTACATTAGTTGACCGCTAACCTATTTCCGTTGCCATCTATATTTCCTAGGAAGAGACCAAAGGAAATAATTTTACCATAATTTTAAAATGAAGACTTTCCGGAAATCATTACCATGAATGATCGCTTCCGCATCGCTCCTTATCTCACTGTTTGCAAACATCGCAGTTGCTCATTCGGCTTTTCTCATCTACAAAGCAATTCTTGGTCCAAAGACTATTTGAGAGCTCCTGAAATAGTGGGATGTAGAAATTCGTACTTTGCGTTCACTTAAGCGAATATTTTTTTTTTCGTTTGAATTCTTGCACCGTAACTGACTGGCTGAAACCCACTCTAAAATTGTCTAATTTCCGTTCCATGAATTTCAATCAAGCCAAATGGACAGGCAAGAGCGCTTATTTGGTTGCACTTAGTTGAAGGTTATCCTCACTATGCAACGCCGATAACTGACAGATTATCACCGCCCCATATAGAAGATCCGCTACCCGTAAGGCAGATGCCATGCGCCCTTTCCATCTTTCGACAGTACTATCACCAATAACACGAGCATTGGTCGTTACGCCCGTGCGAAATCCCCATATTATTTAATGTTTAATAGGTGTAGAGCAGCATAAGGCAACTCATAACGAGTTGACCACCATCCTCACTTCTAACAATGCGACAACTTTTCGTTTATTTAAACAAGACACTTGGAATCAAAATTTATGTCATTGAAAAGGGTGTTAGCAAGTAGTAGTTCTAGTCAAGTTATCGTTGACATTGCCAACTTAGTGTGCTAGGTGAAATGGGTTTCGTCAGGAACGCTTGGTGAGTGTAAAAAGCTGGTTAGAATCTCAGACGAGACGACTAATGCTTTCATGATCGATACAGTGCTAATGCGAAAATTGTTTCAGATGTGGAATTGAATGTAAGACTTGACCACAGCGAAATTATCAAAGAAAAACAGGATAAAAGCGGTAAGCAACCATCTCACCGACATCAAAGAAGCAAGCATGAAGAATGTTCTCGAAAGCGGTATGTAATGCTTTAGCTTTGATAGTTTGGAGCATTAATTGAATCGAGCCCATTTGATGCAATTAGCTTCACATGATCCTGCCACACAAGTCATGATAAAATTGACAAAGCACTTCTGCAGGATGTTCATTGAGATGTTTAGGAGGCTTTATTGTGTAAATTAGGCACTGAGATTTGAATGCCCGTTGGCCAATGAAGCCAGTCACAAATTCTGAGACCCACTTTTGACACCATACGTTAGTGCTGGTATGCTTTTCCATTTATGAAATTATCATTCTGGGAATCATAAAAACGTAGGCGACTCGTGTGCTACGCGTTCGCTTTAAGGCAATAATTATATTGTGCACAGTCTCGATTTTCATTTTGTTGCAGTTTTGCTAATTGCGTCTCAAGCTTTGCCTGGTCTGTCAATATCAAAGAAGTGAGGAAACAAGTATTTTTCGGAAAACGGCCCGTAACTTATTTACTCTGTGAATTCGTCTTTCACAGTAATACATCGCCGTTTTTGACGGCCGAATCGATTCGTGGTGCCTTGGCATTTTGCTTGTGTTTTAAGCGATGACAGTGCTACAGACATGCATGCCTGATTAAGAGCAGTTACTCGGAAGACGTGTGGCAGCTTTTCACATTGTGATTTTGCCATGTATAATTAATCGTTAAGGACGAATGTGCTAAAACCTTGTAAGGAAATATCTACTGTAGAGATTTGGCATTCTAGAGCATTTTAGAACAAGTTTGATCCGAATTCGACTCGTGCAAAACGCAGCGATCGCCTCATTGATCTTCACAATTTCAATCCCACAGTTATGAATTAAGCATGCGTTATGCACAACTATGGCAGAAGGAAATTTTGCCATTGTATGGACTCAAAAGATGCTACAATTCGCATTCCATGATTCTTGCCATCTTGATCAGCTGCACTCAGACATTAATTAATATACTGCAGTGCGCGCCATTGGAAAGGCCGGTTATCAATGAATTAGGCCGTTGTGCGGGTCCTTTTTCGACTCTTTATGCAAATATTTGTCGGTTAGAATCTGCAAAAATGAGTGGACGCAAATTTGTTGTAGTAACTATCCTGAAGCAAAGCGCCACCAGACCAAATACCTCTATGAGTGTTTCTCTAGCAACCCTTCATTTCCTGATTGATCTTACTTGCAAATCTCTTATTTACTATTTGTTTCTTTAGGGCACAACTTAAGATTTCTTGATTTCATCCCATGCAGACTGCTTGCGCTTGCTTAAATGGAAGGGTGTCGCTCGGCCAAAAGGCAGTTTCATAGATCAGATGTGATGGTACTGAACGGATTTGGTCTCAAGACTATTAACTGAAATGTGAAATTGAAGAAACCTTTACAAAACAGCATCAAAGTTTAATCAATGCTCACACCAACATCAAAGGAACGTACTCGTAATGTCGGCAGTGATAAGGCACGTAGGACTGGTTTTTTGGGGCTATTGATTGTGGGATGCAGCTAGTCTTATTTTTCTTTTATCAGAACCACACAATCCTGCCACACATGCCCTAGTGAAGTGTGTGAATGTGGATGCGGAGATGGAGCTGTTCAGTAATGTGGTTTCGCAGCGAGTGAAACGGTTCCTGATATTTAAAACGCAATAACTTGCTAATTAATGCGCTTACAGCCTATTGATTGGAATCTGCTTGCTATGCTTTACCGCGTTTAACTAGTGTTAGCTAGATGTAGGCTTCTGGCGATTAGCAAATAGGTAACGAACTGCTCGGAGTCTTGATTATTTAGCACATTACGATATCAACATCGCCCTTTTCATGATTTATTTGTTTTGTACATGCAATGAAGCTGGGTGAATGAACATAAAATGCAGATTAATAATTTGAAAGGGTTGACGCGATTCACCGATGTAGCGAAATTTAAGTAACCCCTAAAAACAAAAGGAATATTTTGCATAGAACTAAAATGGTTTGCCCAGGAGTCAAAATGCGAAATCTGCTTGATAAAATACAACAAAATTCGCAATAAAGGAGCTTATTCATCACTGACGGCGTAGGGAAGGAAGAGGATCAAAAGTGGCTGAGAAGTAAATGGTAACAAATTTTCTTCACTTAAAAATCTTCCCTAAGCTTCCCTAACTTTTCCTTATTTTGAGGATATCCATGCTGCAAAGGTAGAGCATGAGAAATTGGCTGGAAACATTGTGCATCTAGAAAAACGCACCTTCTGAGGCATATCACGCAACAGAATAAGAGCATAGTGACTGTTTTCAATTTAAAGTTTGAGTCCAGCCACCGATTACAGTTAGGAAACTCTACGTCATGAAAACTAACCAGCTAGGCCAAGCAGTCGATTCTGCAATCAAAAGCTGAGGAACTATATATGAGGTCAATCCATAGACGACTAGTAGGCTGCCAAATCCTACGCTCCCACGATAAACTCACCCCGCTACTATGCAAGGTGAGGAGGGCCGTCCTCTTCTTTATCCAGCTTACTCCCAAGTGACTCCTAACTCGTTAACACGAGGTTCAGGCACACTAGAAGGATGCTTATGCAACTCCTTTCCCACTGAAATGTATCCGAATCAATAATAAAATCTATAGACTAGCCCAAACGTGCACGAAGGATTGGGGCCGTCCCTCTGCACTAAGTTTATATTTAGCAGGAGAAAGCGGGGTCATGGCAAAAGAGGACACGCTGTTTGAATTCTGCGTAGGAAGGAAACCTGGGCGATAAGTTTTATAATAAGCTAGGAAGTAGCTTGAAAAGTGAAACCTGATGCTAACTTTCCTTGTAGCATTAAATAGGTCCCAAAATTATCAAAAAAGGCACGTTGTCCACCCTACAAAACTCTGCAGCCAACGTGGATGTTTCACGCACTCTTTTCAATGCTGTAACTCTCATTACGATCGAATTAGATAACTTTGAATCACGATTAACTCATATCGCTGATAACGGGAGAGGGAAGCCTCATGGTAATGCGCGGAGCTGTAATAAAGAGACATCTTCAAGCTCACGATGGACACTGTCCAGCCGCCTACCGCTTCGCCGCCTGCAAGGATTAAACCATCTAATTTAGGAGGTATTGGAGCGCAAGGTATAAAAGCACAGAAAAAAATAAAGCTGCGGTAGTCTATGATTGTAGAAAATCGCATGACGCTGCGTAAATAGAGGCGCTTCTCTTACACTACATAAACAATCCATTAGACTCGCTGTATGGATTACAGAAGTTTCCCGCGTTGGACTTGAGATTCGGATGGGAAAACAGAAACAGACAGAAAGCAGGCGGCAGTTATAGTGCCAGCTGGGTTATATGAATTTCACGCGACACTCTTTGGAGTCCATAGCGCAGCAGCTTCTTTCCAGCGTCTGACGTAGATAGCACTAATTGGCCTAGTTCCAAAACACTTTCTAACCCACCCTGATCGCATCACTATTTTTTAGGTGGATAGCTAAGGGCCCGAGGGCCTACTGAAACTAGTGTTGTGCCACCTGCAAGACGCAGGATTGACGCTGAATTCAAGAAAGTTCCGTCTCTTCTCAGGTTCGTTTGACGTGTCAGATATCATAAAAGGCAGCACAATACAAGGTATCCACCCTGCCTCTATACTGACTCACCGTCGTGCACGCTTTCATATCCGCGAAATAATTCCCTTGACTTTACCTCTATCGTCTGCTGCGCGAGCCAATGAGAGATGAAATGCACACGAAATTAAAGTTAGTGCAGTGTTTGTAAGACAAAAGAGTCTCCCTTTCTAACGTCTAGGCCAGTGCTAACGCCGTTTCAATTGTTTGCATTTGAAGAACTTGACGGGAAATAAAAGCTGGCGCAAATGGATAATTGCAACGCCACTGCTTAAGCGCGGTTTCTGTGTTCCTCTTGCTATCGCCTCCAGCACATTCTACTCCAGTCATAGTAGCTAATTTACGGTCTGCAATAGAGCTAAATATGGACAGCAAATAGAGGACCAGGCAGCATCAAACCCTAAGGATTTTGCTAGTCACTAATGCGCAGGCGTTTTTTTACGCCCATTCAATAGAAAGTAGCCTTCTTCCCTGGAAGCTCGTCACTAGCGGTGGCATAAAAATAAGCATTTTCATCATTCACAAAACACTGCATTCACGCATTACAACGGTATGGTGACTGGAAGCGTAGAAAACAGATTCGAATGTGGATTGTGAGAGACCGCCTGCATACTATCAAAGCACTAAATTGGCCGCATGATGGTCAGTCTGATGGAATCAAAAGGATAGGGGCCAAGTGTATCCCTTCACTCTTAGGTCCAATACATCTGCATACCACAATCTTTCTACGTGTGGTCTACACGGAGTTTGTGTGATTGCCTCTGCTATTCGTTCGCCAACTGTATCATCCATCTGATAGCCTTTGATATCACAAAGCTTAATGAATACATCAAACTAGAGGGAATGCACCACAATGATAATAAACACACGTAAGGAGAGTTGAGGAGGATGCATTTTAGGACTTATGGCAAAGTGGGCGATAAGAGTAATGGATGCATGAGCACTAAAATCTGCAACTTATTATTTGTATACTATCACCACAACTGTAGAAACCATCAGATCGCTATGAGCTGTGATCTGGATAATTTGCATAAGGTTTTGTTGTCATCGCGTCCAATTCATTGGACGATGCATGCGTCAGGCAACAGCGCATAATGGCGATCTAGTAGAATGATCGGGAACAGATGGACAAATACGAAGGGGTGAGTTGGATTAGCTCATGCACTGCTAACTTCTCTGTGCGTTCGAATCAGCATAAAATTCACAAACGAAAGCAACGTTGAAGTGCTGTTGTTTGGGAAGAGAGAAGCAATGTCAATCATTAAGCTAGAAGGCAGCAATGTATGCCATATATGAATAAAAGGCGGATTTTAAGAAATAATATGGGGGATCATTTGCTTTAAAGCACACCAGAGCCAGCTACAATAACTACTTTTAATTAATAATGAACGCATTTGACAACATTTGTGCCGGTTAAGTTGACGGCGCTGTTGTCGCTATGTGTAGCGTTTTCTTTGTAAATAGAACACAATTTTGCTTTCCATAGAAGGATCAAAAGAGGCGTTCCTGCCAATTTCAAAAGCACACCAGCATAGAAACTGATATTATTTTGACTTATGGAATGATCGTAAGATTTGTTCCTTGAATAACAATGAAGCCTATCCGGTTTTCTAGTACTCCACTACGCATTCTACCACCTATCCGCCTTATTTCATTCGACATATTTTCCCCACCTGCTGCTCATCTCCTTCATTTGTTTAGCAGTGGGAGCCATGTGGTGGGAACAGAGAAATATGCAAATGTCTAAGAGGCATCTGACACAAACGCATCATTGAGAACGCTAAATTTAAATAGGAAAAAATAAGACAAGGCGACACATCTCGAATTGGATATTCAGGCAACACTAGTAGGCATCTAAACAGAAGCAAAGTGCACAAAGTCGAGTAAACACTACAGGTGTGTGAGGCGGTCAAAGCAATAAGTTGCCATGTTTAAATGGACTGCACTGCTTTACGAAACCGTATGTTTTGAAAGCGTAAGCTCATCACCGAAATAGAAATGCCTGCCTCTATTGTAGCTTCGAAGGAGCTTATGGGTCGTACACTCCAAGGTGGCAGCTCCTAATAAATGAGCATTTAAGGCAATTGTTGCTGTCAAATAATTATGATAATGCTACAGATGCTATCAGCAATAAATTGCGTTTGTCTGCCACTCCAATGTTAGGTCTAGCCACACGTGCTGCTGATAACTGTCCTATTCCATCTGCTCTAACTCCACCTCACTTCATTCCCCTTTAATATGCTTAAAGCTTCCTGTGGGTTTTTACGCTTTTATCCACAGGAAACCTTCCCAGCATCCAACGCTCCTCACAAACAGGCGTACCTCTACAGCAGCCAACCAGCATCTAGAGCAAGGCACCTGCATGCATTGGTTTCTGTTGTCTGCAGCATGTTCTGCTCCCTACTTGCTAGCGAGTGGCATTTCGCCCTGACGACAACGATAATGATTGCTTGAAGGGCGAAGTGGAGGGAGAAATGCGACACGATGCGATCATTGTGCTTACAAGACCGAAAGGGAAGATTATGTGTTCCACTCCAAGTGGAAGTGGAAATATGGGAGTATGGGGTGACATGCTAATGGTTGTTTGCATCGTCCTCAGAACACTGCATTTGCTTTCAACGCCATAGGGAGTAGGAGTGCAGAAAACAGAACTGGTAAAAGCATGGCTAAACAAACAGCGTAAGCATGTGGGTTGGGTGGAGCCGAGGCTGTTATGCACTCTATTTGCCGAGAGCGTAGAAACCCTCCACTTTTACACTAACTAAAAGGTTCTTAGCTTCTCGTCGCAAGATAAAGCAAATAACTTCAGGATTTATAGTAGAATTATTAGGTCACGAGGCTTACTAGCGCATTTAATATTGCCACGCGGCGGCAGCAG
Organism: Taenia hydatigena; assembly: GCA_036345935.2. Taxonomy (NCBI): domain Eukaryota; kingdom Metazoa; phylum Platyhelminthes; class Cestoda; order Cyclophyllidea; family Taeniidae; genus Taenia; species Taenia hydatigena. The sequence continues at coordinate 40,586 of JADWOT020000789.1, read as the reverse complement.
AAACTCCCACGCTTCTTCACTTCTCTACGAAATTGACGGTAATTGATTTATTACCTTTGGTTCCCATTGTTTTCAGGGTATCTCTACTAGCCCTCTCGGCAGTTACGCGGTCGAAAATATGGTGAGACTTATGTTTGACATCCTCTTTACTTGCAAGAATTGTTCTGGATGTACTTTAAAACTATTTGGTATGCGGATTTATGGCACGAAATAATCTCATGCCAGTGGATCTGAATTTCCAGAGGGTACTGTCTTGCAAAACAAAGAAGGAGGGTGCGAATCGGCGAGCAGAGGCAGGTACTTATTTATGAACCAAAATTAGGGTTTGCATTCGATGACACTAACAGCTTGCAACAACCGCAACGAAACAAAATCAATTAACAAGAAATGTACATCCTGTTGATATTGAGTTACTGGACTTTACCGTCATATCTCAAAGTGCATTTGAATTTAAGCCACAGGAGTCGAGTCGTTAAAAGTCGTTGTCAAGGTGGTGCAAATATGTCTAAGCGGCTATTGCTGAAGCGTAAGCCAGTTGACAGGCGCCTTTCACCTGCTTTGACCGCAGTGGTAGTTGTCGTTTTTGTGTATCCGGCCTGTAAATAAACCAGAGGGAGTTTGAATAGAGCCTTTCATGGAACGTTAGACTTAAATAGTTAGAGTGGTCTTCGCCGTCATGCCCATGCAAATTACAGGGATTTCCTTTGCACGTAAATTAAAGCTGATTTTAAAGTCTACGGAACCGAAGGGCAAAATTTGTACGTCGATTAACCACCACCGCTAGAAGTAAATTATTCTGTGCGAATGGACTTTAGGTGAACTGAACGCATTGATGTCATTGAGGTGGCTGAACTAGGCTTGAAAGGTAGAGGTAGGACTCCATTTATGGCAAGGAATGTGTGTAGATCTTAGGTGGTTTCACCTACAAGGCAGTGACTAGCGTAAGGAAGCCGGAGTTATTTTGTGCTAGACGACATATTTCGTCAATATTTGCTATAGTCCTGACCTAGTGCTTTCGAATGGGTTCAGTAGACAACAATGGCGGAGAAATGTACAAAAACAACTACTTGAAATGACGATAGAGAGTGAGAGTGTGTGTCCAAAGAGCCGCCATGCATATGATCCCCTTTCCTCAGTAACCGAAGCTCGTCAATCTCTTATTTGCTTCAAGCTTTCTGCCTAGTTATTAAAGTAGCAAGTACAAACAATAAATTCATTTCAAAGCCAGCAGTGATTGCCCCGGCTCTGGAGTATTAGTAGGATCCCCGTACGGCGGAAGCCTAAACTCGTCTTCACCACTTCGCTGTGCGCTTCAGGGTATGGAGGCAGAGGTGAGATATTTTGAGGGCAACTGCTGCATCTGCAAAGAAATTAATGTTTTGCTTGTCTGTTTTTCAAACCCTTACCTTTTCCTATTCAACTAACTATCGCATTAACAAAATAAGCTTTCGATTAAAGAGTATCTATCATTGATTTGGCTTGTTCCAAGATCTATGCAACTAAACAGAAGAGAACCTGCAAAGCAGATGTCACTTAGGAACAAAAAGTTGCATCAAATATGGGCTTTTCTAAAAGGAAAAATTCTTAACGGCCTAGCATGTAGGGAGGTAGGAGTCCTAGCAAGGTAAGATTGTGTTGATTAAGGGTTGAAGCGGATTGGACAGAAGACGTTTTGATGCATCGAAGGCAAGTTATCGGTTTTGTGCCTGCAATAAAATTATGCAGACTTCAGACCTGGTCGAGGTTGACTACTCCCGGCGTACGCTTTATATTCATACTCCTGCCAAAATTCTTTCCTATCTAGAGCGCTTCCAATACCCTTGATAAGGCAGGTAGATGATGAAAAGCATGGGACATTGTGCACCAAGTGAGTGTCGACATAAAGTGCTCACACGCAACAATGCCGTGAAGTGAGTCTAAGCGATATATTGATGAAATGGTGGTGAGGGTTGAGGACAGAGTTAAAGGGACATAATTGCCAGTGATCTTCATGGCTTAGTGGTTAGAACACTGCTATCGTAAACCAGGAGTCGACAGTTTGATTCCCTGCGGTCGCAGATGCAACCACTCACACTTACCTCATTTAATCGGTCATAGCACAGCTCTAGCTAAAAGCTTAACAAAATAAAGTTAATGGATCCGATGCTGAACCCGAGTGTGTCGTGTCGGATGGGTAACGGCAAGGTCAAGCGAGCCAACAGGATGAATGAAAACCGATTTCTACTCCCCAACTCCCATCAAACCGGGAGGGTCCATGCGCAGAGAACCGGAGACAGTGACCAAATGACTGGCCAGAACTTAAACAGGGCACATTATCGAAGCAAAGACTGCTCTGGCCGAGGACTGCTTTCGAGACGCGTTAATCGAGGATGCCGGCGTTCAAACCCGAGGCAAAGCGAGCTTTCCATCACCAAGCTGCATTCCTGGCCTCATATCAATCTCAATTTAGCGCCGCATCGACTAATGCTAGGGAAGCCAGGGTGTGAGTGGGTTGAGGTCGTATGTAGAGCTTTTGTCTGTGCAGACGTGGAATTAGCCAAGACCACTGGTACAGCACTGTGTTTAGAGACAAGCATCAATTCAAATTCAAATCGCAGTCCTGAAGTGCCAAGCATCTGAAATAAGCACCGAATAGCCGTAAAACTCAGCAGCGAAAACCAACACACTCTTGAGGGAACCCAGCATATTTTTTGCAGAAGGGTATTTCTGTGTGAACGAAATTGCGTAAGTCTTGATTTTCAGGGATTCGAACTGCACTAACTATTCCACCCTTAGTGCAAAAATATAAGAATATGCTCGAGTTCATAGGTAGCAGCTCTTGAAGCTCATTATTCTTGTCATCGATAAGATGAAAACGATGTGCATAAGAGTTGTCTGGCCTGTTAAGAGGTTTAGCCGCAACGTCAGAATGAGAGGGGTGGATACTTTCTGTTAAGAGGTAATGTGTCACCCAGCGCAGAGTTTGCCGCGTGGAATGGCTAACGCATCGCTGCAAATTATAAGATTGTTTGAACATCGGTATCAATGATAACTGATTGCTTCTCCAATGTTAGTGAAGACCCGCGTCAACAATCATTGATGGGGACTCAAATTCATTAATGTTATAGCAACAGAGCCTAAAAGAAGTCGATGGCCAGAAAACGTGAGTGATGAAATTCAATTTATTTACTCTACAAGAACAACAATGCCAACTTCTACTTCCCTGTCATTAGACACCTCATGCGATACCCACGTACATGTAGCCACGGGGTCTAGCATCATGTTGCCTATGCGCTCAACAGATTGTTGCGTACTTTGGCGACCATGAGTTAAAGTCGTATCATCTAGATGAAATCGAGAAAATCTCACTGCTACACCATCACAGAGACAACTTAACATAGTTCTATATCAGCGTATTTCCCGCTAATCTGCTCTGTTCCAACACCTTGCGATATGCTATGCTATGTTGTGCTGCACCACATCACAGTGCCACGTGCATGCGCCCAAACTTATCTCCGCCTCCTTTTTCCTTCCTCGGGATCCATATCTATCTCCACCTCTGCTACCTCACTGCCTACGCGTCAACCAGTTACATTGTAATCATTCGAGCACACATACATGCCTCGACTTTATGTGAATATTTAAGCCCAAATCGGTGATTTGTCATGTTGCTTGCGCCAACCTACTGAAGGACATAAACTAAATTAAAAGATGCATGAATTGTGAGCTGCGTGGCAAAGCGGTAGCACACTGGGCTCATAACCCAGAGGTCCGTGGATCAAAACCACGTCATGCGACTTTACCATGTTTACTTATTCACATGGTCGGGTATAGCTTCATCTCGCATCGACGCCTCACTTACCTGGGTTGCCAATGCGTTTCATCAAGTGTTCATCTACCACTTCGATTCACTTCTCTATTCTTTTTTCCGCTGACTAGGCAGCAGGGTCTGCCAGCATACTGGCTTGCATTTGTATTCATACATTTTTGTGATTGCGCTACCAAGTTTTTCTTTGACGGTCAAGCAGAGCTGAATTACGAAAGCCAAATAAAAATTAGTGTGCCATGTTATCCTCAGCAGTGAACTTAATGCTAAGAAAATGTTAAAATAGCGCTAGGTGGCTGTCCAGACCGCATAACTTTATATATTTCAAAGTGTTGAAAATTGGGCCTAAGCACACAAGACCAATAAGGGTAATCTTCAAAGGAATTGCAAAGAAGAGAACGAAACATTTTACGTCTACTCTTTATGGAGGCCCAATTAACTTTGCCAATTAATTGTTATCAACATTTTAACGCAAAGGCAAAATTAGATTGACAGGAAGAATTTGCTGCTCTTGTCTGAGAGCAGTACACAGACTTATCGTTTGACACCTCATAAACATGCATCTTTTACCAAAGCGGTTAGCTTAACAAGTGAAAGCCTCCACCACATTTACCTAAAATTCAGGAGAGTAGACATGTTTGATGCAAGGTTGTCCAAAGTTTGTTGAGAAAAAGCGCCTTGATTAGTGTCATTTCAAACACGAATCCATTCTCTTAAATGCTTTACTTTTGATTGCAGTTTTATAGGGGCTAAATTCAGATAATAATAATGGGTAGCTAGACGAATTTAGCAATGTTGACAAGGATCCACTGCTTTTTCATGACATCAGGGCCAATATTTAGAGGGCGCTTTTAATGCCATTGCTTAGGGTACGCAGAATGAATGCACTTGATATGTGCTGCGATAGCTTATTCATAACCACAAATCGCTGACAACACAAAAATTGAGCAAGGAGGCAATGACTCGTGTAAAATTTAATAAAAAGCTTGTGTTTAAAGAGAAAGGAAGCGCAAACGTATGTTAAGGTGTCAAAGCATTTTTTACGTATTGAGCTCGAGTGCTTTGCAGTTCTTTATTACAAAAGGGCTTAATCATTTAACCACACTCTACGGCGGAAAAACACGCTTTGCTGGTGAAGGTAGCATTGCAAACGCTTGCTTATGCTTATTGCGAAATCGTATGGTGCAGAGGTTAATGCTATTTTTGAGTTCTAAAATCGTTATTAAGAGATGCACTGCTGTAGGCATCGATGAACCATACAGCGTGAGGAGAAATCACAGCAAATCAAAATTGCAGGTTGTTGCTGAAAAATTGTAAGCAGTGCAAGCGAGAACCACACACAAAATGCCACTGCATGATGGGATACGGTTAAAATTGGTCTTGAATTAAAAGCGAGTCAAAAGTATTTGCCAAAAATCCCATCTAAATAGTTATATTAGAGTAACATCGCCTGATTAGATCATCGTGGACCCTTAGAAGACATCAAATAATTGAACCAATGTGTATCACATGCTTATGAGAAATCGCATAAGAAAGTTGCAGACTAAAATATAACAGCGGTTATCGTTTAAACACCATTTTATTTTATAGCACATTCTGCAAAAGTACAGAACTGGCAACAGACTGGCTTCATAGAGCAGCATTGTACTCGATGGACCAAACATTGAAGGGCAGCACAGAAAAGCTGATGTAAGCAGCGGTTGCTCACAACATAATAGGGGGACAGAGGACTTGACAAAGAATAACAACAAAGGGGCAGGAAGAGGGTTGGAACAGTTAGCATTAATAAAAATCATCGATGCATGAAATGATGAGGAAGGGAAGAGGAGAGACTGCAAATGTTTGTACGACAACAATTAAACGGTAATTTGTAAAAGAACTGTCAGTATGCGAAGAAGCAGCAGAGGACTTAGTTTAGCTGGCGATAGTGGCGGTGAACTCTGTTCGATTAGGCGCAGCAGTAGTTAGCCATGGATTAGATGGAAGCATTAGTTGGTTTCGTCGCGTCTAATTTGGCGACAATCGATGGTATAGCTGTTTTATTGGGCGCTGCAGTAGTTAACGCGTATGGTTTTGTGTCCGCAGTGTTGTGTTATGAGTCAAGGTAGTGTTTGCTGCAGAGGTGACTGAAGTATTATTCGTTGGTGCTGCAGTCGCGAAAATTAATTAAATTTCGCCAGATCAGTGGGAAGCGTTAAGCCTTTTAAATTATTGATCTAAATTAAAGCTGTGTTCGCCTAGCTTCGTTGCATGTATAACACAGTTAAAATACTAAAATGCAAGATGGCGACAGTGTAATGGACTCAAGTAATCAAGACCGAGAATTAGTTACATATTTATGGTCGACTGGTACCCATATCTAGTTAACGGTAGTTAAACGTGATGAAGCGTTGCGAGCAGACCCAATCAACAAGCTGTTAAAGAATTAGTAAACAAAATTAGTGCGTTTTAAGAACAGGATCCGTTTCATCCGTTGCAAAACCTGATCGCTACACAGTTTCCTCTCTACATTCATATTCACGTTCATACACTTTACCATGACATGAGTGGCAGAATTATGTGGTGCAGATAAAGAGGAAAATAAGATCAGCTACATCCATCAATCAAGAGCGCTGAAAGACCAAAGATTCATGTGCCTATTCACTGCCAACATTAAATATACATTCCTTTCATGCCAACGTGGGCATCGGCTGACATTTTAATGCTGTTTTATAAAGGTTTCTTTAATTTCGCGTTCAAAATAAAAGTCGATTAGAGAAAATTCATTCAGTACCATCACATTTGATCCATAACGTTGCCTCTTACATGAGCAATACCCTTCCAATTAAGCAAGCGCAAGCAGTCTGCATAGGAGAAAATTTGGAAGTCGTGAGTTATGTTTCGAAGAAATAAATAGCAAAGAAGTGCTTCGCAAGTAAGATTAGTTAGGGTCGAAAATTTGGTAAAGTGATGCTCGTTGATGGACTTACTCTAGTGGCACTTTGCTTCAAAAGCAGTCACTACAACGGCCTTTGTGCCCACTTGTTTTTACACAAACTAGCCCTCAATACATTCGCATTAGAAGGAGAACTAAGAGCACACATTGTGTCTTTTTTTTCCATGCGACGACGAAATTTGTATCCGTTAAACTTGCGCAGTGTGCTTGCGTGATTCACAAATATTAGTTTGGAAATGTTAAGATGAAATATAGGATTGCTGTTTTGTGCGATTCGTGTTAAAATCGACCTCGTTCAGAACTGCTTCAGGATACCAAATTTCTACATTAAAAATTACTCTAAAACATTTTAGCACGCGTGTTTGCCAAAATCGCAACGTTATATACATGATATGCATGTCTTCCAAGCAACTACTCTTAGCCAAGCGTGCTTTTTAGTAGCACTGCCTTTGCATTGTAACGAAAATGTATTGCTTCACATGCGCTAAATGCACTGAAGCAAAGTAAACTGTGGTGATACCACCGACTACCTGTTAACCTCATTAAACGCCCAAAATACGTCTATTTACAAGGAACCTGCAAATCTCAAAATGCTGCCATTTTACGCCTATGAGTACAAATTACCTTACAAACTACTCCGCACATTGTGCACTCCCCATCATAAGGCCTCTATGCAAATCTTGCTGAACAACGCCATACTAATATGTGGGCACAGAATGCGATTTTACAATTTGTAAATGAGGTGATTTAAAACGCTCGCGAAGAAATGATAAAATACGATGCTTCTTGCGTTCTTCAAATCTTGCTAATGTGATTCCCAATTCGTGATGATTCGTAGTAATGATGATGCGCATACATCACAAATACATGAGTGTTCAACAGCCAATGCCATACATAAGGACGAGTGAATTCACTGCACAGCTTTAATCACAAGCAAAATAGCCAGCTTCTACAAGTCAACTTGGTCGTCAAATACGGTGATGAGTGCTTGCAATAGAGGGAATCGCAACCGATATAAGATCGCAAATAAGCTATGCAACAAAAATTTTACGTAAAGTTGCCAAAAGCCAATGCGTGTATTTTTCAACTGCGCAAAATTTTGGCTGATCGTAAACGTCTGTTCATGCAGCGCATCTGCGTCAGGTTTGAAGCGAAAAAGCATGTGTTGGGGTTTTCGCGGACGAATGATCGAGCTAGTGCGAATTCCTATGCTGGATGCAATTCCTTCCCCACCATTGACACTTCATTTTGCTTCACAGGTGATAAGATCCTCTCATTTGGAAAAATGACCTAAACGCCCTTTCATATCATTTACAGAAGGCTAGTGTTGGTATTATGAATGGCGTCTACGATGTCTAACCGTGAGAGCTAAGGCGTCAAATGGCTACAAATTTTTATTAAGTAGGATGTACGCTTTCTCATAAAAGCGCCTACGTCTTTATATGTTCTCATACCTGAGCAGTTGCACAAAACCATTTACCTAGAGAGTTGTAACCTCTACCCCCAGGAGGAGCTTGTTAAACAAAAGCTTAAGACAAGGCCGCATAGTTGAGTATGTAAGTGGGTGGATTTGGCTGCTGCTGCTACCGACGCGTGTTTAGCGATTAGAGGGACGACACTGATAAAGCGAATTTTCGCCAATTGCATGTGGTAAGAGATTCTAGCGTGCTTGCTTGAGGTGTCCTAGCATCATTTGCCAAGTTAAATGGAAGAAGTGCATCCCATCACAAATCAATCGTACGCGCGTTACAACGCCAGTTGTTGGCGAATGAACCTCGTTTGGTACGCTGGTACCTCTAAAGCTGGGCTTAGTAGAAATTACATGGCAAAAGTGACGCTTCCACCAGATCTCGCGAATGGATCAAAGGCATTGTATTTGGATTCGGGGAAATACTGTGCCAACATTTGCAATTGAACAATAAGGAGGTCTCTCGATAATTGCAGGTGAGGTGACCCAGACATTTGTGGGCTGTGTTTCCTCTCCGTCAGCTTATCTGCTGACTGTCCTGAGTGTCTTAAAAGCATTGACATCAGCCCCATCTCTCTTCGGTGGCCATTATATTAGCAACCATTGATGTTGTCTTCTTTGCGTTTGCAGTTTTCCTTGCATAAGAACAAGTTCAGTTTCACACAGCAAAATAATGTGCTTATGTGAGAACATTTCAACATGATGCCAAAAATGAAGTTTAAACCCGTTTCTTGTAAATGTCCAATACGCAACGCACGGCATTTTCATACGGCGGTATTTTTTTCGTTTCTGCTTGTTTTACACCTGGCTTTCATATGCTTTGCTTACTCAGAATTCTACTTTTTAAATTTTGTTGTCCATCTCGCATCTCTGAATTGCTGCATATCTACTTCCATTTCAGCTTACACTTTCGTTTTTAAAAAGGGGCATGCTCGAAACCTTTTCTCAGGCTTCTCTTCACTCCATTTAGTCACCATAATGCAGACAATTCCCGACTATTGGTTTCAATAATTTTATAACTTGATGAGAAGTATTCCTTTGTATTGAAGTGCACCTAATAGTCATAAGTGGCTGCGGAATTTGTTCTTAGCGAATGGGCTCAATGAGTGCCGTAACCGACTGGTTTGTTTGCTCCTCCTATTGCTGTTTCTTTAAAAATGCATTGCTATTTCCAATAGTGCTACTTAATTAACATTGATAACACTTTTCTATTTTAGCATGCCGTTATCCAATTCAGTCCAGTGACTGATAGTTGCGGTCTGCATCTGCTTCGAATGCCTTCTTCTCACGACCAAGTAAAGTTAGCTCATGGAGAACACGAATGAGCTCAAAATTCTTCCTTCATATGGATAGCAATGAAGGAAAGAGAAATCACTTTTACGACCAATCTGTCATGCATGTCAGGAGCAGTCCCTGGGTAACACGCAAAGAGCTCATTCAGCTCAACAAGACCAAAACGTCCCTCCACCCTCCCCATTAACTCCACCGCACAATTGCCTGCTACTACAGCATCCTCTCCTCTATTGTGCTCAACAAAAAGGACATCACAACCGGGATATTTATAGAACCGATTTGACGGGATAGGTGTGGAACTGTCCCTTCTGTACATCACCCTACACACGCACTGCGGTCTGGTCTTCGTCAGCTGGATCCCAATCGAGATCAAACATCACCGGACTATTTGCACTAATGAAATGTAGACCACAACCACCCGTTTTGCAGCTCTATATGAAGGCGAACTCTGGCGACTGTGCGACGGATGCATAGGTTGTGGACAATAACACACGTGGCACAGGAAAAAAGATGTTACAAAAAAACTTGAAGCTAGGTCGATAAAACTTGTTAAATTTCAGGTGGCAAAGAAAGATAAAAAGCTTGAACCTACTGATGAATTACTTATAAGCTCAAAGACGGGAAGAATGAAGCTACGCCGAAATTCCCTGATAAATCAAATAACCGAACCGAAATGTCTGCCTGTTCTTTGCATATTATCAGAAAGAGAGAATTTCAAATGAGCGGAGAAGGGACCTAAGAACCAAATGAAATAGTGCAAAGATGCGGCTTAGCAGAATCGTTGCAAAACCCACCTTTTGGGGAAATAGCCAATTTACTTGACTTTGCACGTTATAGTTGAGTCCAAAACACGAAAAATCCAACGCTCCACCAAGAGCCTCTTAATGGATTGACGATTACTCTTCACAGGATAACAAGGGACAAGAGACCCTCCTTCGCCAAGCAGCCCCCTTTAAACTTCCTTCAAAAATGCTGGCTTTTACGAGGAAATCACAGAAATGAATGAAATCAGTAAATCAGATGCCATACGCGAGGATCGATTAACAGGAGCCCTCTCACTCTTTCATTGGAAGTCGAAAATTAGCATCGGTCATGAAGAAAGGGAAACGAGCAATTTCCGATGCTCAACCGCCCTCCCCGAAGGTGCTTTTAAACTAAAGTATTACCTGATCGAAATATTGCAAATGTCTAAGCATGGACAAATAACAAACGCATGAAAGTGGGGAGAACAGCACAATGAATTTGTTAACCATTCTACCGATGATAAGAGGGTTCACCACACTAAAATGAAGAAGTCATCTCATACGTTCTATTAAAATAGAACCGATGGCAGAGTGGGAAGAAGCAATAACGCAGAGCCCAGTCGTGTAAACGCCACGCGTCAAGCACTAGATGATGTATCTCGTGGCCCTTGTGACTAACACATTTTGATTTAGTCATCCCTGGTTGAGTCCGGCAGCCCTGGAAGTAGGTATTGACTGAGATATAGATCCCCTGATGAATAACGACACAACCCTTGTGACAAATGTGGATTGTTTATCCCCATTATGGGTCCCGTGTCCCCGTGGCTGTATCCGGACTGATAGATAAGGCCATAATGAGGAGTCATGCAACCATTTTGTCTGTTTCCAGTGGTTTCGAACAACCAAACAGCCAAAACTGCTCTGCGCAACCCCTTGCTTAACACCTATATCCTGTGTTACAGAGGTTATGCTTAGTCTAAAGGATTGCTATTACCTACCTGCACTTCGTAGGAAAATGGCTTCAGAAGCACAAGAAAGCACGCCAACACAGTTCTGCACTGACATGACGCCTAATGTGATCCAGCTAGCCTTCCAACATTGCTACACATCATCTTCAGCAAAACTTGCATTCTTAGAGGCACCTTAATTGACGCCTGCCTCCCTCTCTTAACTTGAGTCGGTGCAAAGACTAGCAAATTGAGTGATCTATCAACATCGAATTGATGTTTTCACCTCCTCCCAGTTAGCTTCATATCCGGAGGACTAAGATGCCTTCCTTCAACGTCCCTGCCATTCAAAGTGGTTTATTTTTCACCATTTAAATGCCTTCTTTGAACAATGAAAACAAGTTCATCTCGGAAAGTCTCACATATCTATCGTATGCTGCCGCAATTGGCCACTACACATTCCGCAAGTAAAAGTGGGCAGAGGACTAGATCGATAGATGAAACAATAGACAGTTGAGTGCATTGATAGGTTGGCTGACAGAGTGATTGAGATATACAGAGTGACAGCCAGGTCATTATACAACGGACACTAGCTTTACCTCCTCACCCAGCCTCTGCCTCCAAACCTCCACTAGGTGACCGACCAATTTAATAAACAAAGAACGAGGGTGTAAATGGGCAATCGAAGGATTTTAAAAACGCCCAATATTGTCAATTGCTAGAACATACGGTCAAGGGACCGTACTCACTAAACCGTGTACATGTCTATAACGGCGGTATTCCCTTTCACCCTTCCCGATAATTAATGCACCCACAGCTCCGGTGCATTATTAGTAGCGACAACGTAATCAAAATAAAGCAGTGCTCTCCAAAAGCACTTGTCAGGAGGGCGTCGGAGAGGTGTTAACTTTAGCATCTTTGACAGTCAGATGTTTTGACTAAGATGGAGCGATTTCAACAAGCTCGCTCACATCAAGCAAGACGGTACAAACGTTCTAACGCCACATGTCATATCGCTACAGTAAAACAAATGGAGATAAGTAGGGGAATAGATCCATAGACAGTGAAACACATATTGCCTCACCTTCGCCTGTCTGTCCAAAAAATCAGATGAAGCCTAACAATTGCCAGTGCACATCCACCCACGTCTTGAGGGACGTCTACTGACCACTAGCCGTCAAGAGTATTAATGCGGCTAACCTACACTTTTGTCTGTCCCCACTACCTGCCAGTCAACTATTAGTCCAAAAGCAAAACATCTAAAGTCAACGGTAACTACTACTACGCCTAAGGGAGAAGAGTGACGAAAAGGACTACGTCGGGACAACTGCATTGCTACTGGATAAGTGAACAAGACAAGATAATTAGTGGGTCGTCTTCAAAGTCATCATCGTGACATTACGTATCCCATAAACAATCCATTCATCAGCAATTCGGAGGCAGACATCTCTGGAGGCTTCCCCTGATAATGATAAATGTGCATAGTTTGGTGCCTTAGGCAGGGAACAGTAAACAGTCGAATTCACTTCAAGTCGCATATTCTTCCCTGCTTTTTCGTTCGTTTACAAATAAACTAGCATCAGCAGAAGGGACCAACGGAATAGCCTAATAATCAAGAAAATCTCAGTGCACCTCTAATGCGCACATACCTACGAGATAGTCCCATCAAATTCGCAGAGCAATCAAAAGAAGCAAACCAGCAACAAGCTATCAAGCCACAAGGAGTTTCAGCAGAATATGCTTATTTAATACAAAAGTATTCAGCGCCTATGCTGCCGTTCCGACTAACGAAGAAGTGTACTTACTCAAAAGCAATGCCTGCAGTCCGTTGCAGAAGCTTACAAGTAGCATGACGCAAATCAATCTCTCTTACCTAGCAATATCCAGCACACTCAATCCAGTAACAACAAATTTAACGCACTTTGTAATAGCCATAAACAATTTCTCTCAATCAAACTTCTCAAAGAGCACATGCATAATCATCAAATCCCGCTAAACACAACCTGCCCCAGTTAGGCCTCCATGACAATACAAGTGATCGACGAACGTAAACCACCTACCCATCTGATCAGCGAAACAAAACAAAATGCGCAAAAGTCATAACTGCCAATGCCTCATGTATACCAGTGCTGGGTGAAAGCACCTACACAACTGATGGCAGCAAACAAGTGAAACATGTGGAAAACAAGGTAGCAAGAGGAGACACAGTTAGTCCTAAGTCAGCGTTCAACAGGCAGTGACTGCGGCTTAATGCAGAAGACTACTCTTCGCAGTCAGGTGTCACACCTCATCAAAGTAGATAAACAGCAGGCAAACAGCATGTACAAGTGGAGACTTTACAGATGTGCACAAAAATGCGCATCTATACGCACCTATGAATTGGCAGGTTCCTTCCTCCATCCATCCACAATCTTCACACTCACTGACTTGGCCCTTTTTGCCTACCACGTCACAACGCAGGAGTCACGACACGGCACCGCTTGCACCCTACTTTGCAGACTTCCAAAAGTTTCGGCAAAAAATCCATCAGCGAAAGCTGGTTACCAAAACGGCATTCAGCGGTGGCACAGCCTTAACGAAACACCTGTCCTTTGCACTCGGAGGAATTATTACTGGTATTCCGCTTCATTTGTTCAGTCATATCTATTTCCCGCAGCAGAAATCAACATTCGCATCCACCCGTCACCTGCGCTAACAAATATTCCATCCGAAATATATCCTCGTATCAGCAGGAACGGGCTGAATATTCAGGAAGCAATGTCTATCAAACCGACGGGTAGACAGTTAGTGTGACGATCGCGTAGAATGCACGTTGAATTCTCGTTCGTAGCAGAATGTTTACGACCTTGGCTTGGGCTTATTCAGATCGCGCCTGCTGAAGCTGAAGGCGACGACATTCTGCTCATAAATGAAGGAAACTTACTCGAGCACCCTTTCGGAAGGCACCTCAATCGAATCTGCGTCCAATGAGCACGACCGGTTCTACTAATATGGTTATTACATCAGTTTGGATAATGCTACTGCCACATTGCATTTGTAAGGCTTCGGGAGAAGGATTAACGACTGATTCATTAGAACACAGCACTGATCATGCCATTTCCTGGGCAGAAACCCATTCGTACCACCACAACTTGGAAAGCAGTAGAAAGGTCAAACCTCAAAATTTGACATTTTTCTGTAATCTCTCGGAGCTTATTAGACGCACCACCACAGACAGGTATGTCGTTGTCTTCCTTCAGATCAAACCATCTTTGGCACCAATTGAGGCCTAGAATTCAACAGTTCTCTTAATCCGAGGCCAACAGATCCTAATTTGCCAAAATAGCGTCGCAACTAAAACACGCAACTCACCCACCATACCGACGGACAATATACTAAACACGGCCAGTGACCTTGAAACTACCGAGATAAAAACTTTCGATTAAATACCTTCCAAATCCTAAACATACGCAAATGCACAAAATAGTCTAAGACAAAAAAGGTCGATGCAAATATATAAAAACAGCGAGCAGTTCATTATTAAAAGAGGATTTCTGAAAAGATTTGCATGCACCAATAAAATATTTGCGGATAATTAAATAAGGAATTAAATACTGCCTAACCTCTAGAATATCCATTTTAGAAGGAATTACGCTTAAACATCATACAATAATTATGAGAATTGAAAAGCTACCCTTAATTAGGCTGGCGTGCTTGTTACACATTAGAAATAGAATAGTGGCTTCTGTCGCCTACGGTGAATGCGACAATCGTCATACAGGATGTTTCAAGTTCCTTTCCACCTCTCACTGCAAGGGTGCATTCAACGCGACATAGATTTACACGATGGATGAAGACGTGGCGCGTTTCCTGATTATCGCTTTGCCTTCTGTTCTGTAGTCGTTTGAACAAATAGGTCAGAGATAAGGGGTTTCGGTGCGAACACGGGGTGGACGAGACACTTCCTCCCTTCTGCTCCCGTAAATTCTGACGCAATTCCTATCACGGTGTTCTCAAAGGCTGCCTCGTGGTCTCTCAGTGATCTCTCTCAACAACCAAATTATTGCATTGGTTTCCCGTCTCATTAGCCCCAGCCTAGGTACTGCCCTTGTTGGGTGCCCTTCTATGTACTACCAGGTAGTTTCCTTTCAGTCACAAGTGTGCAAACTTCACTTTCGAATCTGTTTGGCGATCTATCCCTGCAGAGTTGCAGAATAATGGTTAGAATCGGAGTAGTGTGGTGCGGACAAAGCAGGTATTAGGTGACAGAACGTTCATCACTCTGACCAACTCTTTGCCATGAAGACGATGAACCTTGCAGTACAGCTATGGTGGGTAAATTGGCCTGAACTTGTGTACCAATTCTTCATCTCGGCGGACACCGATTTGAAGTCGATTGTCGTGATTCTTCCTCCGGCTCATGTAGGATGGTCCTAAGTGCTTGTGCGCGGTGCTAAACGTTTACTTGCGTCTTCTTCTGAATGCACTACAAGCTCTGATGCATTGATGGCATTGAAATGCGCCCTCACTTAGCGATCCGCGAGCCGCTAAAATCTTAATTGATGCACGAATCGCAGTACGTGTCTTTGAGTTCTGGGAGGACAAGGAGTCTAGTGAGATTTGCGTGGTGCGAATTAGCTGTGAGCAAGGGTCATTAGAGTTGTCCATTGGGACAACTGAGGCCGCGTATCCCAACCGCATGAAAAGGTTGCCCACTGCACAATTTAGACCAGCTTAGGCGTTACGTAGGAAATCAGCATGAATATCACGTCCAAGGCCACTTTTGCACATTTAGTAAATTTTACTGGCTGAGTTTCTCTCCTCACACAGGCTTCCAACGACGCCTCCTCTTCTGCAGCCACCCGCCCTCTCCCATCATCCCTGGTGAAAGTAACTGAGTAGAGGGAGTGAAAGGGTTGTTGTCCAGTACAAGGCGCAAACCACTCCACTGCCCTCACTCCAAAGGCGCATTGAAAGCAATAAACTATTGCAGTGCATGAGTGAACTGCTAGCAAATGAGGATAATATTGACGAAAGTAACAATTTGAAAAGGAGCAATGAACCTCGAGACTGCCGTTTGTCTTCTTGCCTTCCGCCTTGTAATCCTTTGATTGAATAGGTCAGAGCTTTGTGAATATGATGTCTGTCAAAGCATGTTATTCGATTTAGTTCAAATGTGTAGCATGTTCGCGTGTGACCAAAATCAAAACTAAGTGGAGACGTATAAGTGAGCCTGCTGACAGGCACTCGTTGTGCCTCATTCGATCACACGGTCGTTCCTTCTTCCCATGTTAATCCACTTCAGGAAAACATACCTCAGCTATTAAGCCTCGCAGAGCCCGTTAAATCAATTATCATCACTAGAGAAGCTGAACAGACTAGCACTACCACATACAATGACACCATACGATTAAAATTGCCCGGGCCCTCTTACTTGGCTAAAGTGTCTAGACGACAAGGGTTGATTAATAGCATGTACTGCATTAATAGCAGCATTCCATACTGAATAAGCATAAATGAATTAAGTAAAACAAGGAGCAGCTCGAAACTGTGGGCACGTCGAGGTTCATAGTTGGCTGCACATAGAAACTGGCGGCCGCAGGAAATCAGGAAAGGGGTACTCGAACTGCAGGAAACACCCAAATTCCCTTAAGTGGTCTCAAGTTTCTTTCTGGGCTTGATTCACAAAATCATACCGATATCACAAGCTGGAAAGGAGGTCACTATGAACCACATACACTGGCTGCAACGTGGCAGATAAGTTGTGGGTCATCGTCACTATCCAAGTCAAAAGTGAGTGATAGTGCATTCTGACTGCCTCTAGCAGATTGACGCATGATGAAGCAAAGCCTTACAAGTGAGGTGCGGGCAGGTTAACTGCCAAAGCACAGCAAATGAGCAGTGCAAACGCCAAACAGCTGCAAGCAGTTCTGGTGACTAATGCTTCTCTTTGTAGTCGGATCCCATCATCAGTGGTCTTTAGCATATTAAAATTCATTGGCCATGTATCCTTGTTACTTGCTGGGTAGTGCCATACCGGTCAATTTCCCCCACTCCTTCAACCTGCAGTTAATTCTAAAAGGGGAACGAAACCGCGAACATGTTGCAATCAGATCAAACGAGATCATATTCACATCACATCATAATCACACCATGTGATCTCGGGTTAGTGTTCGTGTCACCATCGTGCTATATGCTATGAGTAAGCAGCGTTGGTAGTGAAAGCCATTTTAGAAAATCTCTTTCCAGTCAAAGGATTCTTCAGTACCGACTATGAAGTGTGGCTTCCATTTTGGCTCCATTACCACATCTACCAGCTTTTCGTATTTTACAAACACCAACAATCTTGCCTACTTACATGCCACTTCACCTGCACTGCTATCCACCTCAACGTGGAGCACTGCAAACACTCCTCTGCGCTGCGCAGCGTCCTCTTTCCCACTCCAATGTGTGGCATCATGCACCGCCACGCATGCTAGTCATTGCACGTCTATTTGCACACGCATGTGCGCCCGTCGCGGTGGCCACCAGGAGAGGGAGTTGAGGATGCGTATTTGTGGATGGTAAATTGATGGATGTATATTTGTTTTGTTGCTTGGATGAATATATGGATGACGATTATTGGTGTCCTCTTTCGAATGGGCTTTTACGTGTTGGCAGGCATTTTGCTCTTCGCCTTCTTATCCCCACTTTTCCCGTAGCCAGTCTTAGTGTGTGACGGCCATTTTTTTGAAAATACTTGGCGTGCCACTTAAAACTTCGCAACGTAGGGCCTTATTCAACTTTGGTCATTAAGCAATTCATACTATTAATAGAATTCTGCCTTTAATGGGCGCATGCACAATGGTAATATGAGACCTTCTTTTTCGCTTCCCTTTCACCGCTGCTTTATTGAGCATCACCGTCCATAAAACACTCGTTGTCGACTGCCGTGTAAATCAAAATAAGTAACGCGTCGTTACTTACATTCCCCACCGTTGAGCTAAATATTTTGCCAGGCGGTCGCGGTGTATATTTACTGCCATTTTAATTAGTGTCCAGTAAAATTTTACTCGTGGTTACTGGCAGGGTTAGCATTTTTAGGAGAAGTGCAAATTTTTCCATTTTTAAGTGCATGTTAATTATTTTTCGCTGTCAGATTTGATGCGCTTATTGACCATTAAACAGCTTAAAGCTTTTTTTGTGATTCAAGTAAACTTGCCTGGATAGGATGTTAAATAAAATGCTGTCGTCCAAAAGGAAGGAGTGATGTTTGCGCTATTAGCACACTGAGGGATGCAAGCGAAGATAACACCTTGTGTCATAAGATCTGCTATGAACTAATCCAAATGTATCAGAGCATGGTAATGCACCCCCCTTTAAATCGGAGGTTTGGCCTAAAATTGAATAAATATTACTTACGATAAGAAGATCAAATGTTGCGATTTCAACATTAGCATAATTGCGACTACGAAATCATGGGTGTCCCAGAACTCGGATGCACTTTTAGTAAATTGGGAACCGTTAATAATAGATGCATTGTCACTTACATCAGCGCCTGCAGATGCCGATTGACTCGCGTGGGACTACCACCTCTAACCGCAAGTCCAATGAAATATTGGATTCAGTGCCGTTTAATAATTCCTTAGTTTTTGAAGAATTGTGACGACGAATGTTCCTTTTATAACTAGGCACTTATCTCCGAAATCAAGGTCGTTTATTATCCACGCAGAGTTGAAAGTGGTTGTGGGACGAAATTGACAGCCACTGTGCAGACGGAAATGGTCCCAAAGAAATTGGGCGCATAGTGCAAGTATGACATCTATGCCTATCTGCGCGATATTGAACGCGATTGCAACAATTAAGACGAAAGCCATCGCAAATCATGAGATAGTTCAAGGTTTCTGACTGCGCCTGTGCTATATGAAAAGAACAAATGGAAGCGTTTGTGCTTATAATGGTATCCGCCAATTAACCACTATCCACACATCCACTAGATCCTATCCCCATAACATTCCATTCACTACTCTCTATCATGCATCCTCCACTGCCCTCCCCTCTTCGTCATCGTGGCAGGCGTACATGCCAGTGCAAATTGAAGCCTAACACCTACTAAGCACGTTGGCGCCGATATTGCCTTTTCCACATGGCTCGCTTATCATCTTTATTTATCGGTCATTTATTTTTATATATTACATTATCCATTGACTTTTACTTTCTTTGTCCATACTAGTATCCCCGTATGTTGGCCGTGTGGTTTCCACTTTGCAAAATTATAACATCTTTTAATTCTCATGTTTTATTTATGCTCAGATTTTATTCTGCGAGGTGCTAAGTAGCCTTCAATCAGTACTGGTGTGCTGTATCCCTTGACAGCTCTAATTTTCTATGCTTATTCGCATCTACTTGTTGTTGTAATCTGCTTAAAGAGAAATTGGCGCGTATTATTTAAGGACTATGATCAAGACATTGCTAAAGCGTTTATATTATAAAATCTCATAACTATTTCTACCGGATTGAGCATGCTGGATGTTGATAGTTAAGGCACGACAATCTGCTCAATAACTCACGTGAATATCTACAGTGGAATGAAATCCTAATCTCTAAATTAATTTTTTTTAAGGCAGAAGAGCAGCATAGGCAATCCTCTATGCAAATCAAGATGGTTTCGTTTTTTGCCAATACCCAGTGAGCAACCTTACCATGGCATCTTATAATAACTCTGCCACACATAATGTGGTCTGTACAACCCAGGCGTGTGTGGCATTTCGATATCATATTGCCTCTATTGCGACACGTTAGCACAAAACGCAGCAAGTTTGAAGATGCCCAAGCTTTTTTGGTGCATGTGTGATTGCACTTGAGGTTAAAAGCTTTCGTTGGACATATTAACTCTGAATTGGTTAACGGTTTGAATGCTAGTGTCTGAAGGTGATTCACGCCATGGTGGGTAGAGTGGGTGGTACATGTGGTGCAAATGCTTCTCAAGTAGGCGGGTATTGGAGGAGCCTTATAAAAGTTCTTGAGGCCAAAGGAAATGGGGAAGCAGCCATCTAGCGATGGCTGCACTTGCATCCGCAGCAACCAGTTCATTATTGACCCCGCATGTACTACGATGCCTAAATCATCTCAAGACTAATGCAAATGAATCATTAAAAATTTTTATAAAAAGGGACAATGGCAAGGTCAATCGCAAGCTCATGTGGCACGTAAACCTCGTAGAAATTTTTCACAATGTGCAATACGGTCCACGCACGTGTCGACGATGAAGTCTGTTTTGCATGAATGCGAATTCCTCATCCATGTTCTCGTTAAGCTAACTTTACTTGATTGTGAGAAGATGGCATTCGAAGCGGATGCAGACCGCGAATATCAGTCACTGAAATGAATCGGATTCCGGCACGCTGAAACATAAAGGTGTTACTAATGCCAATTAAGTAGCATCATTTGAACTAGCAAAGCGTTTTAAAGAAACAGCAGTAGGATGAGCAAACAAACCGGGGGTGTGATTCTCGCTTTGGGTGTGAGACGTTTCGGATTCAAATCCCGGCTGAGCCCACTACCTACTTAGCGCCTGAAGTAGGTCATCATTTCCAGCCTCCTGCTTACCTAAACATTGCTTTCCAGGGTCTTCACTCAAGTATAAGGTTAACTAGTTTATTGGCCCATTGTCCAGCTTATCTGGGTCTCTTTAAGATAAAGGACAACCATACTTCTGAAGCCGAATACCAATCGCATGCGACCTTGCATTGCTTTTGTGTTCGTGCACTTTCTTATGACTCCGTGCAGAGTTGGCGGATGAATGTGGCAAAGCACTAGAAATCTATGTTTTGCAGCACGTAATTGGAAAGCGTTTTAAGTCACAGGTGAGTTTTGGTGCATCCCTGTGTTTGCGACATATTTGTATGTACCCCTTTTTGTGTTTTGCTGCTCTTTTTGCATTTTGGAGGCTAAATTTATTTATTTATGTATTTTGTGTTTTTTTTCACATGCTTACATCCTCATGACGTGATCAAACACGCCAAACGTAAACAACTTTAGTCGGTCGACCAGGTGATATGAACTGCTACGGAGTAGATACACCTTTATCTAGGATTGGTGTCTGCATCGTTGCTCTTGCGGACAGGCGCTTAATATTATCCGCCCTCCGGAGCTAGAACTCAGCAACCGATGCCGTGTAGCGTCTTAAACGCCTTTCGAAAGTCGTGCTCCCAGTCAATAGCATCTGGCTTTGAGATTTGGTAATTCTTTTGGCAGAATACATGGTCCACTTGGAATGATAACATGCTTGGGCAGCTAAGTTGATGCACACGGGCACTCATCTAAACAGTGTGGTGGGTCTTGTGAACATTGCAGCGTGATGAGGGCATTAACGCTAATTGTGGACGGCCATCTGGGCCCACAATGAAGTCGATTTAAAATCTAGTAGGGCTGTGGTAGCTTAGTTATAGGAGTGTTGGCTTAGAGACTTAAGAGTCTTCGGTTCTACCATGGATCACAGCGGGTATCAGCGTCACTGTTTTGCTACCCACACATTCTGCACACGCCTCTACATGCGAATGTATGGCCAGTAATATTCTGGCGAAGGCAATAAGGGCAAAGCAAAGCAAAGTTCGTACGCGACCCCGTGTGAAGGTCAAAAGGAATGTCATCACGACGCAGATGTGATTCAAACTCATGCTTGTAACTTTCTCGCTTACTGCATACGTCAGTCTATTATGTCCTTACGGAACTCGAGTGGATGAAATTAAAGAGCTTGCATACGAGTGTCAAAAGGACTTTGAACAAATTCGGCCAATAATGAAGGCCCGCAGAAAAGCATTATTAATATTTGCCAAGCTGCACTGCACACAATCTTTAGCATTCGCTCAGTATACAACTATTTCCGTCGACTCCTATCCGCAACTTGGCTAGTGTCCTAACAACGTCGTCTTCCATCACCTTTCTCCTTAGCGTCCTCATGCCGTAAAAGTGGTGATAGCACTGTTGACGATGTGTAGTTAACCACAGATTCCCCTGCCGCGATTATTGACAGTTTCTAAATTTGTGCCTCTCACTCTTATCCTATTGTTTTCGTCAGTGCATTTTTAGCTTGCCCTTTTATGCTCACCAATAACTTGCTACTATTTCCATGCATTTAAATTTATTTTTTTTGAAAAGGGCTTTCGTTAACTACACTTTTCTTATTGCTAGCTCCTCACATAAAATTCACTCGAATTTTTTGGTGGCACACTTTCGTGTCGAGGCTAGCGTCCATCTTCTTTGTTTTCAATAGCAAACTTATTCCAATGTCGGTGGTTCGGTACGTGATAGCTGGATATTTGACGGAGGAAGATAGAACGAAAGTCAAGCCAAATGTGATTTCTGCATCAATTGATTTGATTATAAGAATTACAGGGTCGAATACTGCATAAAAGAAGCAGTAGGGAGTGAGCAACACGACCCTAAACAATGGTGTGCTACAACGACATCCATACACTCTGCACCTGATTTTCTGGCCCCTGTCGCCCATCTATGTGGCACCACAATAGCCACACACCTTAAGACTGACCTTTAGGCCAAGTTGTAGAAGGGTGCAAAATAATTCCCTTTAACTTTGTAAACGACTGGCATTTAAGAATGTGTGAGCCAGAGCAGTGGTAAATTTTCTTACATTCATGGTGCACATTCCATGCATTTTGGGCAACAGTTCAAGAATGCAATCGTAACACGGACGGGTTCAGGAGTGTATCTTTCCAATTCCAGTCATTGAACTGTATATGAATGAAACAAATATTTTTGACGAAAATGCAACAAACGCGCACTGCATTCGTATAGCCCATATTGCTGAGGGAACATTCGGTCTCAAGAAGTGCGCATTTTGACTTTGTGCAGGTTTTTATTTTACGGTTCTTTCTGCTAATCATTCTTGTAACCAACTCTTGCTCACCACTTCTTCCTCATCGGCTGATAGTTGAATTAAGCGCAGATAAATGTGGCTAATGATCGTTGGTCGACCTTGGTTGGTGCTAAGACCACGGAGGCGGTGGTAGATACACTTGGATACGATAATGGTATTTAATTGAAATGGAACTCAGACACATCAGTGGAGTTTCTGCTGCCCTACTATCGAGGTAATAGGCGCGCCCACATATGTAACTCCCGCCTATGCGATGACTCACAAGTAACAATGCATGGAGCCCTTTGTTACGATACTATAGCCCATTAACCATCCGATTTATGGGTCGATGGAACCAATATTCCTGAGTTACTGGTGCTCCTCAAGCTTAATTGCAAGGGGTCAGGCATGTCCAGAAGTTACATGGCAACATGCAGGGTTTACGTATCGTGTGACTGTGAGCCTGTGAGTCTACCGATGATGATCTCATTGTTTGCACGGCAATAGTTAATGCCTTCTTTGACGTATTATTTTCCTTCTTAATTTCACGTCCATCAATATTGTACGTGTGCGCGTTCACGGGTCTCGTTTCTAATGTGCATTGCGAATTTAGTAGGAAAACGGAACGTCTTAGAAGCCTAAATTTACAACTGTGCGTGACTATCCGCAAATAAATATTATTGCAAAGATGAACTCGTCCTATACTCTGGCGTTCCCGATGATTCTACGTAGGTCAGTATCTTATTTTTAGAGGGATCACTTCAAAGGAAATGTTATATTAAATTACTAATCCAGCCTACGCATAGTGTTCTCTGTATAGGATTCACATTATTGTCCAATAGCTACGGTTACCATTCAGGACAAGAAGTCAACTATCGTAATGCACAGGAGGTCAAGAGTGCTTTTTTTGATGGACGGTCTAGTCGCTGAAGGTGACCACGTAATAGCGCTGACTGTTTACCAGCTCATAAATATTCCACCTTTGTTGTGGTGCTTGACTGTATAGGGACTGCATCCTCCTTCCAATCCATGCGTACCTGTATTATGGTTGATAAATCGGAACACGCCGATTAGTGGAGGCAAAGACCTGATACCGTCCATGAAACGAATTTTTTTCACCGCCTTTTAGAATAAGGCGGCAATCGAATGGCATGCCCTTAAAAGCCTTCAAAGAAGGTAAGTAAATTCAAGTCCAGTGCTTGAGAAATGAATTAACCCACGCACACTGGACACCAAGAGCTGAAAATGGATAAGACTAGCCACTTATCACGACAGTCACCCTTCCTTCTTCAACCCGTTTTTGAATCTGGATGTAAGGATGAAAGAACCGTCCGTTAATTCTCAAGCAGATTTAATTCAAGGCGTATTTACCATTTGGTTGTATCAAAACATTTTGAAGCATTCCAAGCAAAAATCGAGCTGAATTTGTGTTTCAAAACGCATCTTGATGTTTATGGGTGGATGCGCGACAGAGAAGTGGGATTGTTATATTCATAGATTCACTTTCATTTCCAGTCAATTAAACTCATTTCTGATGTCGATTAAAACCAACACCTCAGGAAACACCTTTAGGTTAAGCAATTCAAATTGCATCCAAAACAGAAGGTCTTTGGACGGAAGGATATGTGAAGTTTGTGCCTACAGAAGTGTAACGAAGTGAAAAGCGGGGACAAAGTTACTTCAAAGAACCATTGCCGGATTCGTCGGTCAGTAACTAATGACACATAACCTCAAATTTTGTAAAGAAATTCGTCAGGAAAGGCGAAGAATTGCTTAACTAACTTCTTAAGCCGTCTGGTTGGAGTGTGCGCTGGAGCGCTTTTTATGCGACCACCTGGACTTAACTGTAACGCCGGCTGTCAACCCAAGCGAAAATCTCAAGAGGAGGAGAAGTTTAATGGTGAGAATTTATTGACTGTTTGGTGGCGTTTTGGTCATGTCTAAGCTAGTCATAGTTCACCGTTTTCTTAAAGGGACACCGTTCATTATGTTTTGATTTGACAAGTGAGATGCAGATTCTGGGAAATACTGGAGCACTACTTTATTTTTATCCCGGTAATGACTAGACTAGCTGCACCACAAGTAGGTTGCAAGAACTTTCTCGTCCGCAGGGTACATAATAAAGCAAATCAAAGGCAATTTCAGCAATTTCAAACCATCTAAATTGTATAGCGCCCAGCTCATTCCATTTTATTTGTGTTCCATGCGACAGCCACTAATGCCACACTATGCGACAAAAGAATTTTCTATTTTGTGTTTTTGGCTCAAATATAAGTTATTTATAAGAAAGGAGGAGGTTTCTTTCTTACAAACAGCAAAACATTAAAATATGATATACTACCTTACTTTTTCTATTACTTTTACGCATATATGTGTCACAAAGACGTGCCTTCCTTCGTTCCTTTGTCAGAAACATGTAATTCGAGGGAACAACACATAACAGTGGAAATTTTAGAATAGCTACAGCATACTGTCTGCGGTGATATGTTTATTTCAATGAGATAGGCTTTCTTTCTCAACAGCAGCAGACTAAATTTAAGAATCATTTTTGGTCCTCTAAAGTATGCATAGCTTTTGTCCTTATAGAAGTAAGTAGGCGTAGTTGTGATAAAACTTACTAGGACTACCTCATCGGGTACAACAGACATTGCAAGTTCCATCTAGTCAATTGGGAGCTGCCATGAAAATTCGACAGCACTATCGGTCTCAGATGATGCAGCTTGAATGCCAAAAAGCTCTTCACTATAGCGTAGGAATCTTGGTGCGTAGAAAAGACGCAAAACACAGTTTAATTCAAGTGCCTAAATTGTTCTTCTGCTGACTACATCTATAAAGAAACAGTTTGTGGAAGCTATTTAGGAGTAACTGAGAAAGACTCTCTTTAATTTTTCGAAAACTGGTAAAGACTGGCTCACAACTTGCAGTGATAAATAACTATGGGTACCAGCCAATACTTATCACTGGCGGTTGCACTTCAAGACGCAAACCAGTGAACTAATAAGTATCGGATTAGTCTAAATGCGTTCCATATGCCATATAAGGTGAACAGATTAACCATCGACCCCGGAAACTTTGTTCAGAATGCGTTTCTGCAACTGAAGTTGAATGGGAGACCACCAAATTTCATCGAATGATAAGTGCAAGCCGTAACAACTGCTTTCACATTCAATATCTGCATTTTCCTTTTCCAGACAGTGCAAAAAAGGCGCGAATTTCGTTATATATCTGAAGTTTAAAAGTGCATCCTGAAACTACAGTTGCAGCATGTTGTATGCCACGTTGAGTAAGAGCTATACTCCTCATTTTGCCATCACCTTCTAGTTTTCCATCCAGCAATTTCTGCAGATCATGATATTGAAGTAGATGAGCTTTAAGTCGACATAGCCATCACATCACCTTGGAGAACAGCATGAATAGTCTCAGCCATGCACCGGTGCAGTTAAGTTGCTACACTTAGTGTGCAAAACGAGCCCCTCTACCAGGTTCTTGCTTGTAATTTAAGTCCCATCTTCACTGGCTCATTCGTCACCAGTAATGCGACGTTTAACAAAGCTCTTCTGAATCGAAAGGTGCTTATCCCACCATGAGAAACTGCAAACCATCTAAATGCTCTAGATATACTCCTACGCTTACAACCTTCACCACTCTGGCTTGCTGAAGCACCATATTGTGTGAAATCTGAGAATGTTGTCAAGGGGGATTGGACGAAAGAGAATGACAGCAGTGGGATTTAAACCAGCGTCTTTTCAGACTGCTGCCTAAAGTCAGTGCCTTGCCTTTTTTCTACTTTTCTCTACTTAGTAGAAAAGTGTTAGCAATGCCTGCGCATGTCATCCCACTCCGACCGAGACGTATCACACTATCACACATTTCACCACTTAATGCATCGCATGGCGAGCTATATTGAAGGCGTACTAAGCACTAATAGGTGGATAGACGAAGGAGAAGAAGCTAGATCGGCCGAGATTCGAGTCGGTTGTCAAATAAGGACCAATTCAGGGGGCAAGACTTGAACTCTGCCAAATTTCCACCAAGGGAAACTAATCTCACCAGATATGGACAATATTGCAACGGTTCCTAACAATCATCTATAAATCTACAGCGGAAGGGATAATCTCATCCAGCAAGGTGGCCAGATGGCTTTGACGAGAGCAAAATACCACCTGAGACTAGTTGGGATGCTTGGATACGTTGATGAGCCCTAGAAAATAGATGTGAACCTTTCTTTTATGCAGTATTTTCTAAACAAGAAGCACTCCCGATTTAGGTAATAATCACCCTCATTTCATTAGCGAGTTGTACTCATGTTTTTATTTAAAGCTAAGTCAGAGGCTTTTTGACCGACGAATTATTCAGTAAGCATGTGATAAAACTCTCAAGCATCCTATTAAGTGGGTTCCATAATTCACCGTTTTTATCTGTATCGCCCTGCCAAAATGTCTACTTATCAAAGTTCGTAAGCATGAAACAGAACCGAGGTCTCTTATGCATATTAATTGCAGTATTAATGGCAATAGAATAAATAATATAAAAGCAAATTTGTACAGATACGTAAGTCTCTACGATTGGGCAGAAATACGAAGGAAAAATCGGACGAATGAAATCGTCGAACCTCAGATACTTGTGTGCATTGTTGCATATCAGATCCAGGTTTCACCTATTTTCAAATATGGTCAAATTTTAGATACCTGTTAAGGAAATTCGCGATGAATTGCAGCTGTTTAATTGCGAAATCCATTGTTATTACGCTGTCGTCAAATCAGCACAAAGATAAATTCGATAGTACAAGCCCTGTTTGATATTCTTTGTTCCACATCAAGCAAATGACAGCAGGAGCGTTTTAATCGTGCAAGGAAATTAAATGCACCTCGTTTACTTTAACATCTAGAAAAGAGTCTATGGTTATTGCTCTAACGTCTTGGCTATACGCGCCGCTATTGGTTGCAATTACAAAGTAGCCTACAAGATTTCTTTATCGTCAGCGTCCACTATAAAGGCTCCAAAGGAGGTTGGACTAGATGTTTATGCGCAAAGTGAATGAACTCAGTAAGACAGCTTCCGGCAAACGAAGTCATTCACTAGACTTCCTGAACACCATTCGTTGCTCGCTTTTATTGCTATTTGAGAGAGCGTAATTGTGATTTATCACTGCTAAAACTAGGCATGATTTGATGGCAGTGAGAAAGTCTCTACTAGTCTCCGCTAAGAATGCACGCAACTTTGTGAAATTTCAAAATGAATTGTCTTTCGTTTGCATTGAATATCAATAACAGAGAGTTCAGGCAATGACACAGGCAAAATCTTCGAAGCTCTTCTACAATGAGACGATTTCCCAATTTATTATAAGGGAAAAATTTAAAATTGTGCGGCATCAATAAGGCTTATCTTAAAAGTCCTACAACCCATAAGGAGAATGGGATAAAGATTGTCAAGTTAGTTACTCAGCTTATCTCGTGTTGCTGGTTGTGCGTCTGGTAATTCTCACTAACTCTCTGGGCACACGAAGTCCCACATGCAGACGCACATCAGCACAATGAAACTGGCTCTCTTTAGCCGTCTAGTTGCGACAGGTCTACTCCTCTTTCTTCCTGTGTCGCTCTTGTATTCTACTTCCTGCAGCTATGCGGGCGTACTTTCCTATTTTCTTAAATGTCCCTTAGCCTATGAGACGGCTTATCTCCCTGCAATTCTTCTTGCAAACGCTGGATTGGACGCGGATAGTCTGTGTTAAAGCTATGAGTGCAGTCTCATTGTACCACTCAACTCTAGATATTAAAGGTATTTTCACCTCCTACAGTTTATTGGTAACTATTTAAAAAATGTCATTTTTCCAAATTCCATTCATACTTAGTGCGCCAATGTGAACATCCTGCTTGAGGTTTTAATAATACGGACTCTGTAAACTTTTCGTTTGCTTCATTCAGAATGCTACTTATCACCCCTTATGCACCATTCAACAGACACTGCGCATTCCACTTTCCAGGTAATCCAGAGGCCTCAAGGACAGTATGAAGCGAGACATGCACCGTGCATTACGTGCTAGGTGAGAAAAATGAAATTTCCAGGGTCTATTTTGCAATGAACTTGCAGTTGTGCCCCGAACCAACTCCTGAGTGGCTTCATAGGAAATACTCAATGAGGCTTTTGAAATGTCCTTGCCATCACGCAGTCGTAAATCCGCCGCAGAGATTATTTTTACTACTTAAACGAAGCCGAGCGTTTTTCACCACAAATGAGAGAAATGATGAAAATTGCTGCAAAGGTGCCAGAGAATGGCACATTGGCGTAGTGGCGCACAACTTTGACTTGGTGTATGCACTTCTGCTGTTATGACTCGCTTTGTTAATGCTAACACGGCTAATGATGAGGCAATTTAGGAGCTGAAGCAAATGCTGTGCTCCACACCATTCCTAGCATCAATAAACCTCACATCGACCTTTCCACCAATTGTATCGGGTACTGACTTAGATGACTTAGCTGGAAACGGTGAAGTTTCACAAATTGATGTAGAGTGGGGAGGACATGTCATTACATTAATTTAGGCCCAGTTATAAAATGAAGACAGCATTGAAGGAGTTCGATCATCCCGTTGTACGTTAGCACCAGAAACAACAGTAATATGATTTCCTTAATTCATCTCATAAGAATAAGAAGAAAGATGAAGGCTGGGCTGCTATCGCAGTTTGCTTCCACTGGATATACGCTCTAAACACGAGTAACAGGTTTTACCTTTGCAAATGTCACTCCGAATGCCACACTCGACAAATAACGTGCCCGTGTCTAGGCCGTGACAATGCAGCCTAGTCAGGACTGTGAACCGAGAAGTGATCAGGAGTAAATGAAGGCAGCAAAGATGCCCAAGCCTTCACCTATCAGCACCTTCCACTACTGGTAACGTGGCACCAAATCTACTGTTTACACAATGCCAAGCTTCAACTAATGAAAAAATGAGAAAGTCACTGAAGTATTCAATGCTTATTGCACATTTTCCTCGGTCCACGCCGCGGTGAGCTACTATCTCCTTTCAGCTAGACGCCCACTCAAGCCTTTACCATTTAACGCAATCTCATACAAGCACTATTAAGCTATCAAATAGCGAGTTAACATTCTAACATCCACTGCAGTGTCGCGGCCATAGTCCCAATTTTTGAGCTGTTCAAAATGTGGTGCTGGTAGCTTATGCCCCTGGAATGGTTCAAAAATCAACACAACGCCTTCACGTGACGAGTTTGGGCTCTAGATATGCCGATTATGTGCTTTAACTAAGTACTAACGAGGACAAGAGGAATGATACCTTCCGTAGTTAAAGAGCATCTTGAACGCTGATTCGAGTCTACCCGAATTATTCAGTAGCGACTCAAAGGTGTCTTGGAATATTTGAGCTCCAGAAGGTCTGACGGGACGTACCCTGATGGCGTAACCAAATCATAAGCCACCATTATGACACGGACGGCTTTATCTTTTACCAGTGGATGGACTGACAAATGGCCATAGGCAGCAGGGAATGGAAAGGAGAAAGGAGGGTAAAAGCATGCCTCTGAAATGCTCGGAATCCCAAACTTCTAGCCATAAGTACGGCGCCCTCTTCGCCGACTAAACTATAGGGATGACACAACAACAAGCACCACTACCATGCTGCTTAGAGTCATCAACACCTGCCTCGACCAAAATAACCTCACGCTCTCTTTTGCTTCTAGTGCTGACCACTTTCTTCCCTCAAAAGGGCATTAATGTATTGTTACCGATACTTTGCCAATTATTAATAAGTGAGAAAAAAGGCAAGTGCCTTCTAACCTGAGCTCTTTCGATTGCAACTGCTTCCTGTATAATGGTGAGCCACTACGGTTTTACAGGTCAACACAACTGATTTGGCGAAAAATGGTTCCATAAATCTTACACATACAATCCTCTTAAATTAACAACCCAGAAATCTGAAAGCATGAAGGTATACAAAGAACAGAAAGAGTTTAAAATTAATGCAGGATTAACTTTGCCAATTACAGAACATTTGACGAATGATTTACAACTTTATGAATAGAGACCGTCTCCTTACTTTAGCCTATTTTGAGCCGGAGTCATTTTTGCAACAATTCATATAATTAGGCCATTTAAATGTTCTCTTTCTTTACACCGGATCGAATCCCCCATTTAGAGGCTATGTATTTTAATTTAACAACGGCTTGAAGCAAAATGGTACAAAGCACAGTGCTAACTTTGAGAATTATGCTCTTGTGAGTTATGCTATATTTGTTTATCTGGCTGCGAATGTGTATACGTTCGCCGAATCGATTTGTGTAAAATGCATAAAAATGGTGCGAATTTGTTGTGCAATTTGTAAATGTAGGACTTTTGACTTTTATTGTAGGTAGGCCAGTGTAGAAGTCATTTTTAACTGTGACTGTCATTACGTTCTACTTTTAAATGACAAATGCAACTGTTCTAGTAGTCTTCAACGTTAGAATTTCCCAAAATTCATAGGAACTCAGTAGTAACTATGATGATGGATTATGCACCGCTGAAAACTGTATTAGAATTTGCTATAGACCCACAGATTAAATCAATCATCTATCTGGGAAGCTCTTGTTAAAACATGAAGTCGGAAGGCGTACACCAATAATGGGAGCCTCGGTGCATGGACCATCTCGCTTTATAAATGTCAATAAATAATGCTGCCTCGGCTTTATTAAGAAGCAGTAGATATAAGGCACTGAATTATGTAATTATAAAAAGGATTGAGTCTTAAGTGTTAGCATGGCTTTTGACAGTGTAGTCGACTCCCTGCTGTTTCATCTTATTTGAACTGATTGGCACAGCTTACAGCACAATAACAAGGGCCTTATTCAAACAGGAATGTCAATACAAAAGTGCGACTGGGGTGCTCAAGTGGATGGAATGCAATTTCACACAAGAATTACGACGCTTTGCCTGTGAAGGTACTCAAGTTACACCCAAGCCAGTTAGGCCTACCCAATGGGTGATGAAAAGTGGAAGAACTTATCAGAGTAGTCGCGTGTTGACTGCCCGAACAGGGCTATACTTCTGAAATCCTTGCGTTAGTAGCTATCGCTTTGACGATGCGCGTTCGGAAACCGAGCTCCTTCCTTCCATTTTTTTCCGCACAACTCAAATACATTGCAACAGTGCTGATCTCTTCTAGCTTCTGAATTCTTAAATTACCTGCAACCTCTTAGTTGGGTTGATCACTTCGCCATTTTGCTAGCAGCTTGTTTGTTTTTCTCTACCTTCTACACGTATTCTAGCTATGGACTCGTAGGGACGTTATTCACTAATTTGGCCACAATAAATCGTAAGGATTTGTATCGAGCTAAATTTTTGTGAGTTTACCCAAGAACATATAACTGCTTTTGTTTTGTGCTGAATATAGGCCGGTTTGAAGTACGATAGGAGTTGATAGAATCAATTTTGTAGCTGAGTCAGTGCTGCCAATCAAACTGCTACCAATGGCGCCCATCATGGTTGCAATTGTGTCCATGGCTGTCCTATATATCAGCCATGGCGTAGACGCCATCATCACTTGCATGGGTTGGTGGCAAAAAGCAACTCCACAACTCCTGTGATGGAATTACATAGACCAATGCGATATGTTCAATGAGTTCAGAGACTAACCCGCGTATGACTTTTTGGGCTTTTTGCAAAATCAGACAATTTGTTCTTAAGTGCTTCCGTAGTACCTTTTATCTGGATCCGTATGCACGGTTATCTGCCTGTCTACCTACCTTCGTTCTCCCACCTTATTTCACTACCTATATCCATGTCTGTCTGGCGATGGACAAGTAAAGGATTGACGCAGTTGGGAGAGCATTTGGCACGAAAATGAATGGCTGCCAAATGTGCCTCTCCTTACTCATGCAAAAATCTCATGACCGAGTAGGGTGAGTGCCATGACAACACTGAACAACTTTTGTGGGAAGCCGTTGTGCAGCAAGATGGAACAGGTTGGAGAACAGAGGCCACTCTACTTTTACTTTTGTCAGTAGAGAACACAAAGCGTTTAACGTAACCATGAATGAATGCTGCAACGGAGGTCACTGCTCCAGCTTTCTATTTCGAATTTCAACGCCTCTTTAGTCAGTTTGGCAAAACACTGAGCAAAAGCGTCGAATATATGAAAACGTCGTGCTGAGCGATAGACACATTAGAGTTGGATCTTGAGGCGATTTGAGTTCCCATCTCGACGAGTGGTAATTAAGTCATTTTTGTGTGCATGTTCCATTGCTTGCTTTGCGCTTTGTCAATTTGCAGCCAAACCTTAGTGATCAGCAGCGCTCAGAGCACGATAACAGGGTTTCGATCATGCGGGTTACGAATATGTCATTTCGCTGATAGGGGATGAATTCTCTCCCCTCATTAATGACACATTTTTCATTAAAATTCTTTTGAAGAAGTTCACGCAAAATCGTACCTAAAATGGGCTTACACACTTTTTCGTTTCTTTAGTACCCGACATCTTGCATTAGACGCTTAAGAATTTGTATTAGGAAAGTCAGTGGATTTTATCGGCATATGGTTTTAAGTTAGCGATTGAATGCGTCTCCGAAATCTGAGTCTTGTACATACGTCCAAATCTTGCCCTTTTAACCTTATATTTTCAATTAATGTTCAGTGTACAGTCTCAGAAGTGTACCTCCCACAAGACTATCGCTTTAATTTTGGCTTTGATCGATAATTATCATGAACATTGTTCTTAAAATAAGGCAATCCTTATCCACTTACTCATGCTTAGACGCGCTATTGGCCTGAGTGATTAGACTTGGTCGAGGTCCGAGTGTTTATAATTCACATCGATAAGTCTGAAAGATTATCATAATCACTGAAGCAGGAACCCGAGTTTCGGTATCTGTAGATCTGAGGCTATATTTAATTGGTCCGAACATTGTTTGCTACTCAATCGAGCGACTAGGTCGTGTACCCAGTACTGGCGGATATTGCTGCCTGAACAGCCTCTTTGTTGATTGATCTATAGCTGCACGCATTCTTGTATCGTGTGATAATAACTTGGGATCTACCACCTACCTCATTTGTGGCTTTGCTGTTCTTCATAGCTGCGTGGGATTGGCTATTGTTTATAGTCATCCGTTGCCTTCTTCGTTGGCCCTCACTATGCAATGCCGTATGCACTGCTTCAGTGCTTCTGCAATCATTTTTGGTATTCCTTATGCGCAAATATAATTATAACCGGACAAACCTAAAATGAGTCTTCAAGTGTAGACACGTCATTTCCTTGAAAATTAATTGATAATATTTGCGCTAGATAACTAAGAAAATGTCGTTATTGTGAGTTTCTTGCTATGTGTATGACAATTAACTTCAACTACGGTGGTTGCGAACATTAGTGGAGGCTATGTAGTCGCATAATTTGATGAACGCTGCATACAGGCAGTAAAACCCAATACAGTGGCGTAACTTCGAATAAATCAATGCTAGCCATACAACTTTATTAGTCATCTTTAGCATGCCTTAAAACCTGCAGCCCTGTCACTAAAGCGCAAATTGAGGCGCCAGAGTAGATGCTGGTCTGATGACAACGGCTTTATCGACAATCGTTCCTAAGCCACGTCAACAGTCACACCCTACCAATACGGGTGCGCGTCAGTGAAAGCTGGTACGGCGACAATGTGAATCGAATCCTGTACTATTCTCATTAGCAAACATGTTCAGACCGATCTCGATTAATGCATGCGTCAATCATCGCTGCAACCTGCACTACCACCCTCGACCACTACGTTCTGTCAACACTTCAATACCGTTTCTTATGCATCCGGCGTCGCCCCACAACTCCCACTTGTGTATGCAAGCGTGTTCTGAAAGTGACGATACTTGTTCACACACAAGGCGCCCATGTTCTGTCAATCCATAAGAGCTGCATAAGTGTATGTATAGTTTCTTGAGTTTCACGGTTCACTTCAGTCTTCAACAGAATTGCTGTAGGGCTGTTGCAGTGATCATGGGCATCCAAATTTGAGTCTCTTAAAAGTCTGTGCTCATTTAATTGAGCTGCGTACTAAGCTTCACAAGGTGCGTTTTCTGATTGTTGCTTTGTTTACTGCCGGTTGCAGATTCTATTAAAATCAGGCTACAAAGCACTTCAAAATATATTTTTGGATCCACATTTATTCGTTCCCCTAACAGCATCGGACAAATAATGGCAAAAGAACCAGAGTTCCAATATCTGTGTACTCTACCGAAGCATCTAAGTCAAGGGAATGGCTTGATTGTGAGCGTGCAAGTGCTCTAATAGCTACTGAAACCATGGCAGCGTTGAAAATCATTGTTCCATCACCATAGCATCAATGACCATGTTATATGAATCTGCTCACTGCTCTCCGAGAATCGCAGCTTTTCATGCTGACGAGTAGAGAGCAGAGAGCGATTGGGATAGCAGACTTCTTCCCAAGGAGGCATCAGTTCCACTTCATACAATTTCGTCTAGCAAGATTGCCAATCCTATTCGTTAGTCGAATAAGTAATAAATCGTCGCTGCATCACCAGTAAACCCAAATAGATCTTGGGCTCTAGTCGTTGCTGTTGTGCCTTTTAGTTTGTAAATGTGCTCTTTTACTTCCCTCTCGCCTAATACTTCACCTTGATGCATCTTTTTGACCTTATAATTCACATCATCAAGTCATTATCAAAGGCAGTAAGGAAGGTGTGCACTTTAGACCTCTCTGACCTAACGACCACCTTCCAACGCCTGATGCAGTTAGTATAAACAGGTTTGATCCCAACGCATAATGTGACCCATCTCGATGACATTCTTATCTTTAGTTTAAGTACCCGGCATCATAACGCTCACCTAAAACTAGCTTCGGGCAGCCTGCAAGACGCAGAATTAAGTCTGAGTCTAAAATAATGCCATTATTTGCAAAGCTTTATTATCTTATCGTACCGTATAAAACAAATGAGAACATAGTCAACACTATCCAACAGATAAAAGTCAATGATTTCCAGTGTTGGCAAATTACTGCCTTTGAGTGGTCTTGGTTTTACCACTGCAAAGTGCCAAGCCATCTAAAACACCTGTCAACATCTTTTATTTGTTCTAACCAACTGTAGAGGGCGCATGCATAGAAGTTGTGGAGGTCTCATTTGATTTAAGTGATGCCAAATGCAACTTACTGTTCTTCACCTGCACCTACCCACCTCGTCCTCACCTTCACCCCTTCCAGCTGCTCCATATACTAGTGAATCTGTTCTGGTCTATCCAAACAATGTGGAATGAGGGAGTTGTAGAATATTATGAGACAATACAGGCATTACAATACTTGCCCCCTTTAGACAAACTCCTGAAGCTTTGGTTTGGTTTTACGATGACACCGTCAAAATGTTTAACGAGCATAAAAGCAATCCTATTTATTTTAATGGAAGCAACAATTCTTACTACGTTCTAGCAGCAAAATCGCACCTGCCATCAAACAAAGTCAAGACGACTTTGACCACTTGCCCAGGGATTCTAAATAGTGTATTTTGCAGACAGGAATGAAATTTCTGTGAGGTGGAGCCCATACAATCTAACGCTTTAGGTGACTCAGATTCGAAACAAATCCAGAGGGTCTAAACCGACCTCGGGGAAACCTGTGGCTTTTGCTCCAGCAGGCACACCCGACGTATTCACCTCTTTGAAAATGGCTTCGTATACGAATGCTAGAAATTCCCCGCAGATTGGGTCCGTGTAAAGATTAGTACTGGGCGGACTTCTCTTCCGACGTTCATTAAGCTTGCTCAAAAATATGGTATTAAACATACTGCAACACTACCTGTTTCTGCCTCGACTGGCCTTCAGGTGAGGGCGTATATGCTGCCACCCACGTGAAACCAAGCAGTTTATCTCTCGTCTTGCTTTGTTAGCGAACCGCCCAACCCCTGATGGTTTGTATTCATGATGGGCGTCCTTGTTATCGGGTGATGACTGAGACGTTTAATTACCGACAAGATGTCAAAATTCTTGCTGATTTGACGCCGATTTGCAAAGATTGTAACGAGTTCACTCACTTTATTGTTCCTCCGTCTATCTTAAAAGTGCGCCGAACACGGATGCGTCGCTAGAGTTAGTGTGCAATACGTACCGTGAGGTGTCTGACTTGGAGAGTACAAATGTTAGAACTAGCTTGGAGTAAACTACTCGATCCAGATTTTAGATAAAACATCGCGTTAGATTTTCGTTTAACATTTTCTCCTAGCTCTCGATTGTTTTATGTTTCGCGATCTTAAAGTCCTCGCAAAACTTGTGATGAAACTTTTATGGTAATCCACTAAGGCCGGTAAACTATAGAAACACGCGCGAGTGTTAAGTGATTGCTTTTGAGGTGCCGCATAATCACCGTCCGTCAGATGAGATGGTACGGCCAGATTCACTCACACGAGCAGTACAGAAGTTGGCATTTCTTTGAATTCGAGATGGATTTTGCGTCCTATTGCTCGTCTAATACAAAGCCCATACTAATAATATTCTTCGGAACATCCATATCTGAGACGAAAAATGACATAAGTATGCAACAAAATCCTTCGTAGAAAACCAAGACAATGGTGTTTTCTGTGGAAGCGGCCGCTAAAAATCAGTAAATGAAAGATCTTGTCTGAAATCCACAGGGTTTATTGCAAAAGCAAAGCGTTATAAGACTGGAGAACCACTTTGATTCATAGAGTTTAAATAATAGTTCTGGTGAAATAAGAAAAATACCATTTTATTTCTGAGCTAGCTCTCATCCACTCAACGCAAAGGCGTAGAATTTTACTCCTTTCTCTTAGCAGAATCTTTAAGTCTCACTTTTACATTTATGGCTTTGCGTCTCCTCGTCAGTGATTGGGTTTCAATGCATCCTTGTATTCGTCTGATTTTACATTCCGATTCGCACGTCATCCAGCCCAGCTGCCGGATGTCCTGAGGAACACTGGTAAAATTTCGAGAAAAATCGTTGAGTCTTCTGTGCAAGCACAACAAAAAAGGACTCGTAGAAAAGGACTAAACCAGTCAATGCCACGCGACTAAGGATGTGAAGTCTAAGTCCTCTCAAGACTTGCAAGCTGAACATCAGAGGCCGCTTCAAAAAAGAGCTGCAACAAGTAAGCGATAACGCCAAGTACCAGAAGATAGGGTTGAAAACATGCGTACGCTATATACTTCCACCTATACCTT
Organism: Taenia hydatigena; assembly: GCA_036345935.2. Lineage (NCBI taxonomy): Eukaryota > Metazoa > Platyhelminthes > Cestoda > Cyclophyllidea > Taeniidae > Taenia > Taenia hydatigena. The sequence continues at coordinate 2,405 of JADWOT020000789.1, read as the reverse complement.
AGGCACTTCTATGACGGTGACATCTTCCTTTCTACCAACATCTCTTGCATCTACAGCTCCATTGCATGGATTACGCTCATAGCAACACTTAAGGTCAATTGATGTTCTGCGTAATAGACAGGCCATGTATACGAATGTGCTCAGAACGGTAGAACAACTGATGCGCGTATAAAGGGCATTAGGACATCGTGAAGCATTTCTATACTTTCAATAGTGAGCAAACTCCATCCTTAGTATTGTTAGTAGTAATAATGCAATCAAAACGAACCAATGCTCTCCTGAAACGCTCGTCGGGAGAGCGTCAGGGAGGCATCAATTTTGGTGTCCCGACAGTCAGATGTTCTGATGAAGATGAAGCGAATTCAACTTGATTGCTTGCATTAGACAGGACCGTACAAACGCTCCAAAGCCACGCCTTATGCTGCTGAAGTGAAGCAGATAAAGATGACCAGACGGGTAGGTCTATGGATAGAAAATAAACAAATCTCCTCATCTTCGCCAATCTGTCCACTTAAGCCCCTACCAGCAAAATAACCAACAAACAAGTGAAAGGAGTGCACATTCGCCTGTCTTGAGTAATGCCTACAAACTATTAGCCGTTACAAATATTAAGCTGGCTAACTTAGGGGGAGGCTAAACCTGCACTTTTGTTTATCCACTCAACTCGTCAACCCAAAATCAAACGAGCTGAAGTCAGGTCAGTTACTACTACTAAGGAGAGTGTAAAGGCTACGCCGGGACAACCAAATTGCCACAGCAGGGTAAGCGAACGAAATATGGTGATTAATGGATTACCTCCAAAGCCATAATCGCAACACAGTCTCAACGAGATATCGGTCCTTTGCAGACTTGGAGAAAACATAGCTAGCACGCTGCTTCATTCGCTCAGTCGTCCTATTTTCTGCAGTGAAAATCGATGTTCCCATCCACCTATCACCTGTGCCAGCAAAGTTTTGATCCGGCAAACATCCTCGCATCTGTTGGCACGAAATGAGATTTAGAGAAGCAATGTCAATCAAGTCAGTGGACTTACACTAATGCGAAGATGACGTAAAATGCTCGTTGACGTCTCGTTCTTAGAAGAATCTCTGCATCCTTGGCTTAGGTTGTTCGGATCTGGTCTAAAAAGTTGCAGAAGACGCCATTCAATTAATCGGTTGAGAGAGGAATACTCAAGTATTGAAATTGCGTTTATGCCCGATAGGCACGATAGACTCTAATGAAACGATCATTTTAACATATCGGGTGATGTAGCTGTCACAATGCATTTGTAAAAAGACTTTAAAAAAAAGGATAAATGACTAATTTGCTAAGACACAACATAGATTTCGCCAAATTCTTTGTTAAAACTATTCCTACCACCGCAAAGCAGCGAGCAATGTAGAGTTCAAGCCCTAAATTTGGCAATGTTTCAGTAATCTTAAGAAGCTTTATTAGGTACACCACAACGAATAGGTATATCCTTGAGATAGTGAGATTCCCATGCATTCTTGTCCATACATAATAGTTGTCGTCAATCCATTCCACATGCAAGTAACGTGCATGCATTTATTACGTTTTGTTGCAACAGGGATCTGGTATTTGCCAGAGCAAAATGGAGTGTGTAAACACAAAGAAAATAAATAATAGTGGTATTTAGACGGATTGGAAGCACATGGCGTGTCCGTGTTGTCAAGTACTCATGCAAAAGTAAAAACTAGAGTGAGCAAAGACCTTGCATATTTTAATAAGCTTTAAAGCAGACACTAGCCAACCACGCTTTTCAGTCGAAAGAAGTGTGGCAGAGGTGTGGTATATCGCAGCATAGGTTAGGATGTAAATTATTATATGAAAAATGCAGATATGGTAAACATGCTTATTGTGTCAATCGATTTAGGTAAGATTTCATGATTCTTTGAATATGTGATTTATTCAGTAATTAAGGAAGAAATGGAGTTGGAATTTGGTACCCCGATCCCAAATATTCGTAATAATCCTCTGCATCTCTGCGTCGAGCTTGAAGCACATAGGTCGGACGCCTGTTGCCGTCGAAATGGGTTTCGTCCGTTCTTCTGGGCTTCGCAATACCAAATTTTATGGCTTGCATTAAGGCCAGAGCCAATATCTTTTATTAAAACTAGGGTCAACTTGTAAAACCATTGTTAATAAAATTTCAGAGGAGTTTAGTTTGCGCGACTTGGTGGCATATTTTTTGTTCATTTGAGAAATGGCCTTGATTAATGTAATCTTTCTGTCCCAGCTTCGACAAGGCTGTATGGAAATTCGGCAGCCCCTTCTTACAGCGCAGATGGTATACAGTGCACGAAAGTCCTTCGACAGACGATGGGCAGGATTAAGCTAAGCAAAGATTACCCATACTATCTTGCGCAGGAATTAGTTCTCTGCGGATACCTCTGATACCGGTA
>JADWOT020000779.1:0-75000 GCA_036345935.2 Taenia hydatigena | reverse complement strand
TTTGGATCACTGATCGCGAATTTGATCCAGAAGGTATACCTCATTCCACGTCATGCAATCTTTATCTGTGCACCTCTCTGGCAAGCTTCTGAGCTTACTTCCTCAAAAGCCTTATCTTAAGTTCATGTCCTAGATAGGCTTTCGCAACTGGGTCTGTAAATCGACAAACAACACTTTTGAAGTTTCAAAGTATGGACTGAAAACACATTATTTAACTTAATCTCAAATGACTTTCAGAGTCATGCTATGCCATACTATGTTAAAGGACATTGTACAGGAAGTTTGACAAGCCAGAAAAATTGACAGGAAACGTAAGGACTATTTGTGGAGATTTTGGAACGGTAAGCTTATCATTACGATGAAAATTACTCGAGATTATTTTGCAGCACTAGTAGGTCTAGACTAAATTTAATTCTGACCCAATGGCTTAAAATAATGACAAGCGAGGGCAAATCGGAAGGTTTTATTCGAATAAGTGCATAAATAATTTTGCCAATTTTGACACTCCCAACAGCAAGGCACACAGCGATTTGCTCTAAACGAGCTTTGACCGGATTGATTTTGAAGATACTGATGCATTACGAGTGAGTTTTGATGAGAATAAGACTCCACTGTTATCATTCATTATGGCATGTCACCGATCCAATAATATCAATGGTAAATGACCACATTGATAATTAAAATGGGTTGTGTGATAAGCTGCAATGGAGCGAATTGCGCACCATCAGTAGTGAATTAAAAATTCAAAATGAAATTCGCAAACTACAGTTGGTTAATAACAGAGAAGCAATGAAGGAACCTGCTTTGATACCATGCTACCCCGATTCAAAATGAAAGACAGAAGTGCACTTGCACTTCTTACTGGTTGGGTTACCTTTTACAGTTGGGATCAGCAAATCACTGCGATAGGCTCTTTACAGAACATTGCGTAAAGGGATTTTCGGCACCGATACTACGACAGATCAAGCAGCCTAAACTTTGCTGCCTACACATTCTATATTGCTGCTTTACTTCGAATATACAAGTTGTAGGTAAACTAACCTCTAATATTTACTAGTGTAAAGAAGTGGTCCCACACACTTGAGTTTGAGAGTGCTTTTCTTAGAAACAGCAGACCATCCTGGCGTGACCTTGGAGTACTTCGTATTGTAGAAGAAGTTATGCTATAACTTAAGGCGTTCCCTGACGCCTTATTAATATTTCGTAACTAAAACATCCAACATGTACGTGTTTTACTCGATTTGTCATTATGCGTAACTGGCTTATCAAATGTATCGAAAAGGTCCCACGGATTTATAGCATTTAAGCTGTTCAGAATTACGGTCTTCAAGTCCCACGCACTAGCGGTGTTAGTCACCAATCTAAAAGCAACATGCTTCCATGCATAATGTGACGCTTTCGGATCAACCTGATCATTTACATAGATTTTAGCAGCCTAAAATTTTGCAAGGCTTTACACAACTGTGCAGACATTGGGTGAACTTAGCAACAAAGTAGCTCTTTATGCTGGTAAATGAGTTTTGGGTACCGGTTTGTTTATTACTGAGATGCTAAGAATTCACTAATTATTGTGGGTTGTCGATAATCAAGACGCTTTTTCAGTGATACATTGCATAGCAATGCAAAGCCAGGTCTAGGATACTTTATCAATAGCATCAGCATGCGAAATTGATCGAATCGCACAGTAATCCTGCGGGTTTCCAATTAATGACAGATCCTGTAGTTTCCAAAGACATTTCTAGAAAATGGGAAGCACAGAAAAGCACGTTGAGAGGGTGGAGGTGGAGGGCTCCCTACTATGCTTCACACGGCGATACATATTATCTGTATGTGATCAGGCTGCAGCATGAGACATCCATTGTCCTTTACCTGTTCCCGTGCTCAAGGGATGAAAAGGCCACCACCACACACAGAGCACTACTAAATGGACAAAGAGCAAGACCTGGTTAGTCGTGTGTTTCCGTTAACAGCAGTTCATCGACAACTTGATATGTGGCTGCTACAATTTTAAGCCACGTCGACTGTAAACCCCCTCCAGTGAGGGAGCAGATGGAGGAGTTCTGCGTCACCGGCGGATAGCAAATGGAACAGCCCCAACTCAAACACCCGCTGCTAGAACCGCTGTGCTGCTTTTTTAATGCAAGCAAAGAATAGTTCATTGTCTTTCCGTGTGATCCACCATCTACTTCGCAACAGCACTTCGTCTAACAATTCTCCTTTATTGTTACTGTGTAGTCGGCAATGAGAACAGTGGTGTCTTATTCAACTAGTGTATACTATCACTGTGGTCGCACCTTCACGAATACTTCCTTTCACACAGCATCGCACAATTGCACGAATCAGTGGGTTAGCATCGTGGACCATTACACAACTGAGGTAAAAGTGATCGCGAATCGCCTTTTAATCATTGCCCAGTAATTTTCGGCATGAAATATCCCTTAGATGAAACCTCCAACAGAAAGGATTGGTATGCGCTCTTCCCGCAATGGAATCTTCAATTTCATTTCCCCCGAAGCAAATCTCCTCTGCCTCTCCTTCCTCTCTTAGCTTAACACTTCGGTGCACACACCGGGAAAGCAGCACTAACATGAGGGTTGCCCTAAATGCAGGGCTGTTATCCTGGCAATCAGTTTGCGAATGATTAGCGGTGGAGTCATCAGCACCTTCGACAGCCTGCCGATTGTGAATCCAATCAGCCGGTCCATTTTGGGCAGAATAGGTGTTCGGTTTCATACATACTCCAATAGATATTGGCGAAGCAGTGTTTACTGAACACTCTCCCGTTGCTAAGCCAACCTTAACTTCCGGGTTAGTAGGCAAAACTTAATGGCATTTCCAATGCACTCACTTTGGAGATGCTTGGAACTCAGGATGGTGGAAAGATTTGTTTGTTCCGTATCCATCCAGTCGCCGTTCATACAGTCATTCACACTCCTTTGTCTCGACTTATCTATGCATTGACCACGAATTAAAGCTCCAAATTTATAGTTCCTTTTTCACTTGACAAAGCTTTTAACCTGACCCATCGGGTTGGTGGAGTTCATTTCAATTTTATAAACAATGCTCTTGGATCAGTTGCATATTTTGAGCCTGCTTCGGTTGAGGTTACTCACGTGGTTAAATCATTTGCCATTCAGGCTCTAAATATCCACAGACATGAAGCCTTCGTTGGTAAAGCACGTGTTTGGAGATTGCAGCTATTGGTGATTTCGGGGCTGGAAGGGATGAATATCCTAGGTCTGAGCACTCACCACTAATGTGGTTAAAACCTTCAAAGAATCAAGGGGTTGTGAGATTTTACCGAGAAGGCATCATTGGAAGTGAAACATGGGTCAGTGAGCACAATGTCGCGGATTTCAGTGATGTATTGGTTAACCGATTATACGTGACGGGGAACAATGATTCGCGCATCAATCTGGAGAGCGAACTTAGCATTGGCGTCGTATGGAGAGCGGTTACTGAGCTTGCGCTGGCAGAGCAGCACAAGAAGATGAACTGGCACACGTGGGCCTGGGCTTAGCAAGTAAAACAGGGGGAATGGATCTAATTGTTGAAATCTTGAGCCAGATGAGTGTGCACACATGGGTTTGATGGATTCTGTCCCCTTGCATTATGCTAAGCTTACATTCGTCTGCGGCTTAAACCTCAAAGCAAAATTTAAATTTAGTGGGCATTCAGTGGTTCGGTCGTGAGCTGTTATCGGCTCGAATTCTCAAAAGTCGTAGCTTCTTGACAAGAGTGAAGATGTTTAAGCTACCTTTGAAAGGAAATACATCCATTTGTGGCTCACAAGGCGCAAGTATAAAAATTGTGGAAGGGAGGGGAATTGGAAGGAGGGTGGGTGAGTAGAAATGGATGACAGACAAATTGCACGTCAATGCGTAAAGGCCAGTGTTGCCAAGTCTGGATGTCAAAGTCTGTCAATCGATACGGCTTCATCATTTCTGCTCTGTATCACCTTCCTGCTGTCTCTGATTCCCCCATTCAATCCTCATCAGCGCAATCATCTCCATCACTGGAGTATCCGACGATTTCTTCCAGAGTAAAAATAAGCAGATGTTCGAGATTGAGGCCTCTAATTATGTTAAGTATGGATATTCGACCGAATCAACTCTTACATTTTCGTGCCATGGTTCATTAACTTCTGCCACAACTCGCTTGTCCAGTAAATGTCTTTATTTGCCCATTTGGAAAAATTATTTACCCTTTTGCGAATCCAGTAGCTCGTCTTTGCAAAGTAAATTAGAATGAAAGTGTGTTAGTTTCAGTTCTCTTAGATCACTCAACGTTTTTAAGGTCTTATTTGGTCCGTTGGCTTCGCTGCGTTCTCGAGAGCAACAATAATACCAGTTTCGAGTTTTATTTGCACATAGCTTTCTTGGCATCGGAGATTTAAAGCAGTTAAAAAGAAAGTGGAGTCTAGACGAAGCTGTCATGCACTCCACGCACTATTACAATCCTGGGACATGAGTTTATACTGAGACCTAATTGTATTCGTTTCCTTAACTCTAATTATCCCGAACACATGAGATTTTCCAGCCGCATAATATATATTTCCGGCATTTCTATCGAATTTGAAGGCCGTATATATGCCACAAGTTATTTAGCAATTCGTGGCAATGGCCATTGCACCAGATCTTGTTTGGCGACCAAATCTGTGATTGCAGAAGGAATGATTAATCTCTAGACGTTGTTCTTTACCTGAGGATAATTGGGTACATTTTTAATTTCTCAGTAGTAGTACTTATTTTTATTAAGTAGATACAACATATGGAATTGTTATACGCGTTAATAAAAGACCTGGAGTGCAGTATTAGGCCTTTCACGTTCAAGTGCCGCGAATGGTAGATGGAACCATAACGGCTGAAGGAGAGGATGTTCAGTTTGTCAGGGCACAATGATTACCTCCATTTCAGTCTGCGCAATGCATTTGGTAATTCGCTCTCACTATCGTCCAATTTTCGCCAATTTCACTCGTCTTTCCTTTCGATTGAGTGGCTACTTCGAGTCGTTCATTATTGCTGCAGTATTCAACCTTTGCTTTTGCTACTTGTCCTACTCGGACCATTTGTAGTTCTCATGTATGTGTGCTTACTTATCCGCCCAATTGAGTCCGATTGCGATTGTGGGTGGCCATTGTGTTTGAGAAGGTCTTCTTACATACGCATTTATAACTGCGCCCCTCAAAACGTCATTTTCTGACTCCGTTTTTTCCTTGTTCTTACGTTTTTCCTTGCTCTTTGCCTCACCTTCGTCTTCTTCATCCGCCTTTCCCTTATCTTCCTCCTCGACTCCACCATCGCCTAGTCGTTGTCTCAACAGCAATAAGCACAGCTCCTAGCGTTAACCATGCAGCAGTGTGCACAAGAGGTAGAGTCGACAACAAGCAATGAGTTAGACAGAGGTGTCTGGAATTCTATTGTTACATTCCGAAGCGCTGCATAAACAAATGAATTGGACTAGCTGCCCCTTCATTCCCCTCCATGCATCCACATGAAATCGACGGCGTTGCTAACCAATGCACTGTGGAGTCCATCGCAAAGTGCAGATTAAATGGCGGTGAGCGAATGCAAGAATACCTTCTTGTTTTACATCTTGAAAGCCTCCATCGTGGGATAAATATTCATCAGTGAATGTTTTAGTTCCTTTGTCTGTAGATGGACCTTCTGCAGGGCGAATGATTCCAAAGGCAAACCCACTTAGCAGTCGACGCCAAATATTGCTGCATGACGTTTATGTTACCATAAACACCTGCATCCACCATCAAGTCCTAAAAAACAAGTGCATCACTTCGAAAGGCACTCCCTTCTCTCCCTAATGCCAACACTATTCGGCGCCGTTGTTGACACATGCATTGGCCGGGAAGGGAATTCCGAGTGGATGATAAGACGAGTTTCTATGTAATGTCTACCTCTTCTTTACCTATTCTCTCCCATGAAAACACAACATGATGAGATGGTGATGTGTTCAATGCACTGACACTACTCAATCAGACATATTGCTGAGCAGCCCTGAGAGTAGGTAAGCGCCCGATCGACGCTGCGTATTGCATTTGCACACCTTCCAATGCAGTGCATCTATTCGGGCTATGATTGGTTAATGCGCCTGTCAAAGGATTTGCTTTTGTTCAGCTGATTATTCCAGTTGTCTCCTACCCTCCCCAATTCATTAAGCATGAACTTACATTAACCACCGATGCATTAATGCGCTTTTACTTGTTAAGCAACTAGAATGGTAGAAGCCATAGAATGTGTTATAAATCATTAGAACTCTCATTTGTGTGTGCATTCAAAGTGGGAATACGAGGCGTCTTTAAGAATGCGTTGATTGAAGAGAGCATTAGCTGAACAACGAGATAAATGCAAACAACTGGGAAACCAAACACGTCGACGGACGGTGACCTTCTCTCTTTGAAATGTAAACATTAATTCAGCAAATGTTTCTCCCAATGGCGATTAATAAAATGGCTGCCATATCTTAAGAGCGACCTCCGCAGCAATGATTTCCAAAAGTGAGACAAGATTTGGTAAGCTCGAATTTGTGGCGGACACCTCATCTGGCTCTTCGTTTCACGTATTCAAAACCTTTGAGCTGCGAAAGGATTATAGTAGCCGAACATTTTAATAATTTAAACCTGCACAATTATGGGGCAAGAGAGTGTACTTTATAGTCTGTCTCCGAGGTCGAAGAAATTCAACTACTATCTCCCCACCGAAATCGCACTTACTGAGCCTCTTACACTTAAGAGCGCAAGCGGGAAACTTGTCTTATGCAACACCAGTGCTTCCCATTTCTATACGCCACTAAGGTGAGACAAGAGGAAAAATTATAGAGCATAATCCGAATGAAGGTAAGGAGAAAGAGATAGACACCAAACTATCTCGGGATATAATGGTTTTTTTCTCTGTCTTAGTAGGTACACTATTCAATCATCACCTCGTTAATAATCCTCTGCAATGATAGCTGGCGGTGAGTACCTGCACCAGTGATTTTGCTGCGAAACCACCTCACATCAATGCTTAGAAGGGAAGACAGAGGTTGACAACATTTGCTTGGTTTCTTAAGAATAAGTGATTGCTTTAGGTTTGATCTTGAGTAGTAATTTTAAAGGTACATGCTAGCTGCATTTTAAATGTACTGGATGTTTCCACTAGCCCAGCAGGTGCTTTAGGAGTCCATTCGCTACCATAATTGCACAAGTAGGAGGGGAAGATTTGCACGGCATTACACAATGGCTGTTGCGTTAAGAAGTCAATCGAGATCAATTTTGATAAAAAATTCTTTTGTTAGCATTGTTTTCCACCAAACAAATGAAATTAAGAGCAATGTTTAACTCTAGCCTTCCAATTATCTAATTCTGTTATGCTTTTGAGTAACTACCTTATTTTATTACTTTGCATTCATTCCTAGTTTTAAGCTGTTATCTGGAAAACGGTACTCATTAATACCAAAACGAAACAGGATTCGTTTGCGCCTTTATGTCTGCATTACTGGCATAAGAGCAACTGGTTAAAACAGAGGTGAGGGCCATAAAATCTTGCAACCAACAGCGTCAGGACAAAAATGGTGATAAATACAAAGGGCCATAAATTTTCGATCCAAGATGTGTGCAACGGAGCAGAAATAGATTCCAAGGGAACCAAAGTTTCTGTACGACTATTTTATGGGACCAAAAAATCAAAAAGCATTAACAAATTTTGGAGGCGGCATGCTTGTGTGAAGCGTGTAGCCAATTACAAACGTTACTAGACACTACTAATTATGAGAATATAGATTGGCTTTCATTAGAAAATACGCAGTGGATTAACAGCCGCGTCCTGAGCAAATTTTTTTGTTAAGGAAAATAGGCACTGATTTGGCTTTACCGCTTCGAAACAGTCATTCTGAGGCATCAAACAAAAATTGGGAAAGAAATTGTACCAGTTTCCTAAAAAGGAATCGCACAAAATATGCAGCAGATATGGAATCAACTCCATTAAACATAGATAATACAGAAGGGAAGAATATAGTGCCGCTTTAGAGTTTTTAGGCTCTCTTAAGTAAAATCAACCTCAGCTTCGCTGTATTACTGTGAAAAAATTCCCTTTAAATGTCCATGTGGTAACTGAAGTGGAATCCAGCACTGACACTCTCCACCACTCTGAGTTTCAGAAACTGTTTGCTTTTAATGCAAGACTGTTTAACTATGTTTTAAAAAAGGTAATCCGTTCTGAATCCCAGATGCAATCACTGACGATGTAACGCCAAATGGCGGCGTTAGTGATTTCCCCCTGATGCCTGCAAGATTGTCTACTAGTGTTGGACCGCTTATTTTAATAAAAGACATATTTAACCAAAGCAACAAGGTTTTCTTGAAACGAAACCTAAGGTCTCTCTTTAGACAATAGAGCACTATACAATTTTTGTCCTGGGTTCATTCCTTTATTTTAGCTAACCTTACCCTCCAGCACAAAGAATGCTTTTTAACTCAGTCTTTACTCGAAATCTAATCCTAACCTACGCGATTGAATCATACCTTCTGTTAAATTGCCTGCTCACAGTCAGCATCTCCATTACAATTAATTAAACTGCCTAACTACTGCTGCACTAATTTCCCTCACTTTCCATATCAACGCTCTGTAAATAAGGCAAAATTTAATGCGATCATTTATTGGAGTGATAGCGAAAATTTTGGTGTCAAATCTTCGTACCAAGGAAATGAATAGAATGAGAAGTGAATGACAGAAATTCCACCTTACAGGTCTGTCATTCTGGCTTTCATACAATCCGTTGTTAAGCATTGACTAAGCATTTCCTCAATACCCTCTCAAGTGGATAAAAGTGAAATCAATTGTTGTTTTACCGGCAATGTCAGATCATTTGCATTCTTTAATTTCATTGATAGTCTATTCCATTCTAGTAGAGCTTGCAAATACGAGAACCAGTCCATGCTAACACTGCATGACTATCTGCAGAAGGCTTGTAAAACATCATACCACCTTTGTGCTTCTCACATAACTGTTGTGGCGCACGACTTTGTTGATCTCAGGTAGTATTGGTAAATATTTTGTGTATTCCCAATGTACTAAGTGAGAAAGGGTTTGCCTGGCATTGGCCTTGGTAAGCCAGTTGATTAACTTACGCATTTGTCAATTGTATTGTGTTGCAGCAGCAAGCTGTGGCAAAAAATAAGTGGCGAATTTCTCTTTTAGTAGGATGCATGTACGAACATGAGCAGCTGTTCGCACTTGGATTAATAACAAAATTGAGATTTTTATCCACTTGTCTATAATGCTTTTGCTTTTCTTTCGCATAGTCCCACTCATACATTTTCTTTAGGCTGGCATCCGTGTGAGAACTCTTTGCTACCTCCCATAAACAACGATATCTAAAACTATGTTATGGTTCCTCTGTGCCCCTTAACTTAGTTGACGAAGTGCTGCCTCTTCGGTACAAAAGAGGTAGAACGACATTTTTTGTAATTACCTAGGCACGGGAAAAGTAGGATGCAGGTTTGGTTAATTGCCACCTAATAACTTAAAACCACAGATAGGGCGTCCATTGGCTGCAAGAACAATTACCTACTCTCATTCATAACAATGCTCACGTCAATTATCTATAGGGTTCTTAAATGTACGCTATCTGTTGGGAGTCTTCCATTGCACACGAATGCAAGAAGCTTGTGCAAACGCAAGGTGTCAGTTAGGATAGGCCGTGTACAAAATATATTTGTATAGGGATTCGTATAGTTGAACACCCAACGCTTCAAAACTCGCTCTAATTTGACTAGAGGTATGTCTTGGTAGGTTGATGGCAGCTCATTTTCCAGATCAGTATTTACAAACTTTCGAATTGATAAAACGTATGCCCTTTATCAGCCACCAAGCCTTCATCGCTAGCATTGATAATAGGAAGGATGCTTGAGATTGGGCAATATTTTCAATAAGCCTGCCATTCTTGTTGGCAATCGCTACAAGCAGTGGTTCCCTTTGCTCTGCATGTGTGTTTAGAAGTATGCGCTACCTACCAAAGTCAGACAGGTGGATCCTGGCTCTTATCCTCCGGTACAAACTAACCACAAACAACAACAGTGTCTCGCTAAGCTAAGCCCATATACAAAGAAATCTTAAATGCCCCAAAAACTTTGCTTTCGCTTGTTGCAAAAAACATAATAAAGTAAAATGATGAGCTAAAAATGAAATGATAGTGTCGACCCCTCTGAATAATTTTGAGAGCCAGCATACCAGCAGACCGGAAATAATTGCTTCAACTTAAAGTGCTCTCCAACAAAGTGACAAAGTTACATGATCTGGCAACCTTCAGGGACAAAATCTTGCTTATTGATTAAAATTTTTACAATAAAAACGCTTGTTAGAACCGAGTTTTTGACACAACGGATTGCGCATTTGCTTTAGCATTTGTTTTTCATCTCCTGCGAAACCGTCTCCGTATTTTGTCTTGCACTAAGCTAGTCCATTTCAAGTAGATCTACTCCCATTTTTTTTGCAAATAAGCAGTCAAGAGTGCGCTTGCGCTCTTACCACTACTTAAAAACACACATGATCATCAAGGCATAATCAGTCAAGTTTATGTGTAAAAAGAAAGGCCTACAACCTATCATTGAAGACGCTAACAAATCAGCCAATTATTCGATGCTCGTAAATGGTTAAATTCCAGGTGCTTTTCTTGACATCTATCCTTCGTTATTCCTTTCCAAAGAGTAACTCATAAAGGACGCCCAAATAGCCAACCTACTAATTCCGAAAAAAATCACAATCTCCGACCTTCATGGCCTTGTGTTTAGCTTTGTCAGTACGGTTTACGACTTCGAATGCCTAATTAAATAATATCTGATCTCAGTTGCACTACGGTGAAAAAATCTTCAATGTCAAACTCAAAGCGACATAACTCGCTGCTAGATTATAATTAAACTATGAGAAGGTTTTGCGGCGAATGTTGGTCCTTATTTCGGAATAGAGTTTGTTTGCAAACTGCATTGGCTGAAAATGACTTCTGTTCATTGGTAGGTGGGCTAGAGTACATGTCGATCAGTTTCGTTCGGAGGAGCAGATGGTTTGATTTCATTTTCTAGAAATACTAGAGTGATGGCGTCATCTTCTGTTTGTTCATCCGCACCCCGAAAATAATGTCAGTTCCAACAGTCATGTTTACAGTTTATGCTCTTTTCCTATTCACATCCACTTTCCTATTTATTTTAACTGCAAGTACATACGCAAATAGGATGGCACAAATACGGTTTCCTGTTGCTTAATTGTCTACTTTTCTCTTATATTTATACAAGCTAAATGGAACTACCTTTGCATTTTGACTTGAAATGCATGTATTTGCAATCTGCTAGATCAAAACCCACTCCAGTGTTCCCGATGTGGAAAGTGTTTTTCCCAACATGCACACCTAATGCAACACGCGGAGCAATCTCACTATGGTAAGGTCAAAGATTGCTTTCCTGTAGCGTAAATGTACCTCATGCTCTTACACACGCAATGCTCGTGCGACTGAAAGGTAGATTAATATCACACTAGGATATGAAGGCGCCTCTTTGATGCTGAAATAAATACGGTACCAAAGTGAAAGCAGCCACTGAACCAAGTGTGTCATTTATTTGCTCTGTATTTGGCAAACTTTATTCTGCATTCTGCAATGATTAGACTGACTTATCAAACCTGTAGCTATTTTATGATTTTAATTGTTGAGCTGCCTTAAAACAAAGGAAGATAGTATGATGTGATTGCTTCAAATAACCGTAATGAATCGGAGCATGCGGATAAGCTATGCTCTGTTCCTAACAACAAAGGGGCCAAATTTTACATTACTACCGCTGCATTTTGTTTCCTCTTAAAAAGAATGCTGTTTTACGTGTCGACAGTGCAAAGCAAGGTTTCCGGATGGCAGTCAGCTAATCAATCACGCTTGGAAGGCCCATCGGAGTGAGTTCACCAACTGTCGACAAAGACACCGTATGCTCACGCATCCTTGTTAAGTAGAGATTAGCCTTCAGAGGCTCTTCTGCGGGACATGTGTCTCAGTAGTAACAGTGCTGTTAACCTGTGATACCTTTATATGAGTATCCTTTTCTAATTTTCGATGATTTGCAACTGGGGTGTCAACTGTTTATTGAATTTTTTTGCGTACCGAGGTGATTTCAAGCTCCATATGCGAGGGATCCTCGAATTTCTTAGATGTTTTTAATCAGCTTTCACTTTTCCCTTGATTTAATTTTCCAAACTATTAGTTCTTTAACACTAAGAAAGCACAATTTTAACACGTGGCATCGTAAATGGTTTCACCTTAGAGTCGCACGAGAGTGATTTAAATGACCACCAAATTTCGCTTTTAGATATTAGGCCATTTAATTGCCATCACTGCAACAAGCCACTTGCAAGTGAGAAGAATTTAAGGGAACATATTTTTGATTTTCATGATAGTAGGTTAACCATTTCACAGGCACTGTGTTTCGACTTTATTCGAGCTTACGCGTTCTGTGAAGCGTCGACCTGTTACAATCCCAATTGTTTCGTTTTATAGAAAAGAAGACACAATTTTGTCAACATTGCTATAAGTCATTCTGGGATTTTTACCAATTGAGCAAACACCTATACTCGGTACATAATGGTGGGTTCATCATTTCATAATGCAGCACTCTTGATTGAGTCAGCGCACATACCCTTTTGTTAGCTGCTCTCCTACAAATGCAAAGATTTGGTTGTTGCTGCTGCGGCAAATAATTTTCTTACAGATTTTGATTGAACGGAGTGTGCAAGGTAGAATAATAGCAAACGCTCTCTTAACTTGCCTAAGTTCCTTCTGCTATCAAATAAAGCTTCATTCAAGCACTTTCGTCATAACACTGGGCTTGAATTATACCACGCTAGCAATTTTCTCGAACAGTGAATTGTTTGCCTCGGCATTGCAAAATGTCAGGTTGTAAGGGCGCAGTGATTGTTCATAGGTCCGAACCCTATATATAGTCCTGCTTTCCATTACCTTCTTATTAACGCGATTCCTTGTTAAGTGTCTTGGTGCAAGCTTGGGATCGAACCTTTCTGCTTTCGCCTTAAGGACACGGACGAACTACTGGGGACGATGACAATGCCCTAAGGTCCTTCCGAAAATAAGGCCAGATCAGCTGCTTCTTTGAACGAAGCCGACCAATAAATACTTCATCTCACCCACCAATGAACAGAATTCAAATTCCAAGCAGACCGGTGCACTTATTTTAGCAAGCGATCTATGTGCACGGTGAATACGGTTCGTAGACGAACTCTGCTTTATAATATGATTTAAATTCTGCAGCAAACAATTTTCATAAATTTATTAGAATCCATCAGCAAGTTTTGGTGCTTCGAGATTAATGTTAGCAATTTATTTATCATAGTATAAATGAGGTTGGATACAGCATAAGTAGGCAATCAAAAGTCTGTCAGCCATCAAGCCAAAAGATGATCAGTAGATAAATAGATAAGCAAAGCTGGTTACAAGTTTGTGAAAAATAGTGATTGCGATAACTCTAGACCTTGTAACGTGGCAATTTAGATGTCCGTTTTGAGTCACTCTGTACAAAGCAATAATGAAGATTTGATAAGAAGGAAAGTAGTTCAAAACAGCTACTTGCAAAACTAGGCTAGTTAGCTGATTTTTTATCGTTTTTGAGATTTGACTGCACATTTAAGCCACAGTTGTGCCTTCATTTGCCCACACAACTTTGCTCGATACGGCCTCGACGAACATGTAGTTCTTCCAAATAATGGCGAAGCCTCATAAACACCACCGAATGTTGACAGGGTAGACCCACTTGTAGACAAGCCGCAACCCTTGTAATTCCTTTCATTGCAAAGTCTCAAAGTGCGAAAGACTCGGAAATGGGGAGCTGAGGCTTTATAGTACCGTCCAAAGTGCAGCAGAATATTCCATTCGGTAACCAAAAGCAACCATGCCAGCATCTAGTTCTGCAAACATTACATTAGTCAAGGAAATCCCTTTCTTAAGATAGTGAGTCTCTTTTGCTGACATTTTTTATTTTTCGTAGTGCAGAGAAATTGAATAAGCTGATGAGCCAAATCTGTCCTAACCTGGCATATGGTGATTTGGCTTGTAAATTTCCCACTTTGAAAAAGGCGTTATCTTAAGCAGCTAAGGCCAAACCAATTGTAGCATTGCCATCGTCTACTTCGATGATGTTTCCTTTAGGACACATTCAGTAATAATAGGAGCTGGACGCCTTAACAGCTGACGATTATTTACCCAAAGGACGAGGAGAAATCATACGGGCAGCTAAGTCATTAACGATAATAAATTCGACCTTTCTGAATTTTCTGGCTCTTCCACGTGTTATAGTATGTGGATAACAAATTGTTTGGCTACGACAGCCCATGACTAAACTGAATTACTTATGTTTTGAGCCACTATTACTGTAAACCATATCATGCATCGAACAAAATGGACAAAGAAAAGTAATGACCTAACTGACTTCAATGTACATGTGCTAATTACTCTAGGGAAAAAATTGCCCTAATGAAGGGAATGCTGCGTGATCTGATGCCCGATCTGCGCATTGAATACCTGTTGGCTGAACCTACATGCGCAGAATATGTTGCGCATGCTACCGAATTACATTTGGTAGTGCTAATGAGAGTATTGGCGCGCTGATGGCGGCAACGATTTAAGTGATCGGGATGGTATTGTTGTTTTTGCTTTGAGGCACACCTTTGCATACAAATTGGTGCTTATTAAAACACTGCTGTTTTCGTTACATTGGCAAGTGCATATTAACCTCTATTTTGCGTTGCGATGGGGTTGATTTATGGCCAATAAGGAGGAAGGAAGGGAAGGGAAAGTGAGGTGGCGTGAGGCGGTGGAAATAGGAGGAAGGCAAAAAGTGAAAAGTTTAATATTTGCAGCATCGCGAAAGCAAGGAAGAAGATAAGACTGTGTTGAGCAATCGTGATGGAACTTATGAAATAATGGTGCCAAATGTAAAGAAAACCGAAAGCTAGCGAATAAACATCTCTGCGATGCAGATTATATTTTTGAAGAATGTCAAAATTTGCGCATACTTTCAAAAGGGCAGAATTAGAACACAGGGTCACAGAAATCAGTCCATGCATAAGAATCTATAGTGGGATAGCATAAAATCACTGAATCACTTAGGCAAGCAGGAGTGTACAAATTTTATGCTACATTTCACCTGCCGGACGTGTCCCGATGTTGCCTACCTAACACAATATATACATTGCGGCACTACTCCATTTTGAAATGAAGCGCAGTTGCCTCGAGGTCTCTAGAGGTGGAGTGCAAAACACAGCTTGCTGATAAAGTAGAGTGAGCAAATGGGCTTGGAGCAAAGTTGCTGTGACTGTTGCTGCTATGCTCACCTTGAAAATATTGCTCTAACAGGCAATATTAAAAAGCGAACCGGTTGGACTACTTGCTCAAAGCCTCACGCTCTCTCTTCAATTTGATCTAACGATAGAGCCAGTCCTTGTTTAAATGTTAGGCGGACTAATATCTCGAATTCTGCAACCGAAACCGAAGACGAATGAGTTTTTCACGCAGTATGCCAATATGTCGCGGAAATTCTCCATGTTGACGTGTGTTTGGCTGGTTGCTGCTCATTGATAAATCGTAGGCAACACTCTTGCAGGTCTGCCAAATGCGGTGAGGTGCGATGATTTCGACTTTTATGACATTGCAGCCAAGGATGTGAAGAGGAAGAAAGTAGCTATATTTTAAGCGTAAATAACTACGCATGTGCTAATTTGCATTGTATTATATATATTTTTAGATATCTGGTTTGATAAGGCAAGACTTCTCGTTGTTATATGTAGTCATTTGTGCCTGCAGGAGCCGTAGTACTTATGTTCTTTATATGTGCTTTGTAGGCTAAATGCAAGACGACAATTTGAACCCGGTTGCAAGGTAACGTGGTGACACTTAGGAGCGCGACCCACCTCTGCTCCGAACTCTCCTAAAGGATCTCTCTACACCCTCTCTCTTACTCGTAATAAAGATGTCGAGGCGTGCTCCGTCTTCTAACAACAAGGGCGGTAAGAGGGAGGAGGAGGAACCCTCCAAAGCAGATGCTGTCGTTTGAATGGAAATCATGCTTGGATGATTGATGGCTGATTGTATTGTCATTAGAAACGCTTTTACTTTCCCATTTTCTGTGGGATCCACTTGTTTGAGCTGGTCTTGACCAAACTTTAGTGCCGATTCTCCCAATGTGACTATTGACTGTCTGGGTGTAAGCATCTAGCAAAGGCGAACATCAAACATTGGCACTTCTAGCGCATGTGATCGATGAAATCTAATCGTACCCCTGACCGAACCCACCAATTTATGTACTAAACCATGCTACTTTTTCGCTTTTTGTTTAAACACATATGTGTAGTGTATATTTAACAATCGTGGGTAGGGTAAGTTGTCAGGGCGTTCGTTCTGATGTATCCCAAAGCCGCTGCTAACCGGTGAAGTGTGCTAAATGTTGATAAGCATGACACAACAATCTGTGTCACAACTCGTAAAACTACGGTGAACTATAGCCCTAACCACAAAATAAATGTTGATCATTCTAGGCCATGCTAGTAGTTGGTGTAATATGCACCGTTGCATCAACTAATTTTGTTCTATCAAATGCACTTATGACAAAAGTTTTGCCGCTGCTTTATTCCTTTTTGGTAAATTAAGAACTTGAAGGAAGTTTATAAGTTCTTTAAAAGGTACGGGCCATTTTAGGCCCAGGCAAATTTTATGAAGTTTTAGTCAGCTTGGTGGTTTTTTCGGCTAATGTCATTGTACATATTGAGGTGGGAAAAAAGAAGATGCAAAGGCTGCCACTATGTGTGGATCTTACTTCCACTAATGTTTTCGTAAAAACTATTAAACCTTTTGCATTAATTATCAGCATAAGACGCTTCGCGGGATGATTGCCTTCAATAAGGTATAAGGTATTCAGTGGAAACTTAGTGCTCTGGTGACCACCTTGGACGTAACAACGATCGTCCCAAGATTTATCCTCACTGCCGTAATGATGTGGTAAACACTTCATGGCTTCCTCTCTTCCCTTAGTCAAAGTAGCAGTTAATCTTGATCGTTTTATTTTTTGCCGTGAGACTAATGGTTGCAGGGATGTAGACATTGTGAGGGTCTGAGCTCATTAAATGGCAATCATTATGATTCACTCGGGTAGTTACACTCGACCTGCCTGTTTATGTGGCTTTTTGGGTGGCATGTGAGACAAGCAGGCAAAGGTGGGAAGACAGTTTTCTCTTCCTTATAGTGAGCCCATCTGCTAGGTCAATGATTTATCCACCTACTACTTGCCTAAGGAGTTCTCTTTCTGTCCGACGAACTTACTACTTGTATATCACTTCAAACCGCTACTCGCCTTTGCGTTTCATCGTTTGCACCATTACGCCCAATGTGAACAAGCTTGTCGAGCTTGCTGCACCTTCGGCTGAACTATCGGTTTCTTGGACATGCCAAAAGTGACATCCACTCCACTCATCGTCACTAAGAGCGATTGAGTAGGAGGATGCCTTGACCCTGCTTAGGCTATAAGCCAGGCGATCAATGGGTAGAAACCTCACCGGAAGTGTCCTCACCGATTTAACGAGTAAAAATACGCGGTAGGGGATAGTTCGAATCTTCAAACTAGGTCTATAACATTCGCCAGTTAAGGACAAACAGCTTTGAATGGTGGGATTTTTATCGCTAAAGGAAAGTTTGATGGCATGCATTTGATTCATCTGAAGGTACTGTCGTCTTGAGGTGAGTCATTACTCACTTTTCTGTTGTTGGTGGAATCCTATGTGGAACACTAGCACTTCCACCAAATGACAGGAAAATCACAGGCGAATAAATCGCGTCAAGTGCGCGTTCGGGCTTCGCAAAGCAAGATTTCCTAGCATCCAAATGACCTACAATCAGTCCCACAGAAACAGCATTTGCACTTTGCGGAAAGATCGCAGGAACTAGCAGGGAAGAAGCTTAAGTAAACCAAAACAGATCAGCAAAGTACAAGGAAAGCTTGTCCATGTCAGCGTTTTAAGCAATTGAAGCGTAAAATGCTCAGTCTGCCTTTTGATTATGCACAATGGCCATGCCACTACATTTTATTTTGACGAAGCTAGCAAAGGCTGGCAAGTGTTGATAAACGAAATCGCTTTGCTAAGCGATTCTTGGATGCTTGATAGCAACCTTACGATGAAGAGCGATCTAACAAAAGCCGTGAATAAGACTTGGGGATTAGAAATTTTTAACCAAGATGGCAACACACCACTCTAAAGCTAAATGCTTGAGTTATTCGGTATAGCTATGTACTGGGCACATCAGAAGACATTGTATAAGAGTCCTGCCTTTAGCCAATATCTATGACCTCTTTGTTGACAGGCATGCGAATGGAGCAGCGATTTGTGTAGCGAGTCGCGCGTTACCCTGTTTTACCCAGTTCAATGATGCAAAGTTAATTGGCACTGGGTTACTTCACGTCTCATAGGTTTTGTCGATTAAGTTGGTGAGTCACACTGCAGCTCTGCGAGAACAAGCCTAATTTTTCACGAGATCGTGCTGTTTAGCTAAGAACATCCTAAATAATGTGGTAAGAAACTTCCCCTTACTCCCTTTTTTGGTATCCACGGGCGTGATGGCCATGTATTTTATGTATTTAGAAACACAGTGGTATGATGTTAGTCGTATCTATGCCATTACAAGCATTCTGTGCGCAAACAGTCAGGGTCGGGTAGTGAGTTTTAGGATCCATTTGCATTGTTTAACCTTATGAGTCCTTCGTCAGTCGGCCTTGTCAGAGCAGTCGATAATTTCATGCGTATAAGCTGTCGTGAGCAGAGACGCCAGCAACCACTACTTTGTTTTGCAATTGTAAAATGAATTCATTTGCCATAGACTTCTTCATACGGAGGATTTAACATCATAAATACTCAACAGACCTACAGCATGTTCAGTAACTAATGAAGATGAATATCGGACAACTAGGATTTTACCAAATTATCGTATGCTGAACTTTGTAGCAAGCTACAATTAGTAGGAAAACTTGCGCAGGCGAAGGCAGAAGAGCAAATATTGAGAGTGTTGAGGACAATTTTTCAATGCGGAATTTACGGAGTTATACGTTTTTTAGCTTAACGCCGAGTTGGGTATAGTGCCTGTACCTTTTTGCGCTCCAAACAAAGCAGCAACAACTATCTAGGAGGTCTGGAGACCTCCATTCACTTAGAGTGTAGCAAGCAGAAATCTACAATTTTAAGTCAAAGTAAGTTATAATAGCGCGCTATTGCAAGTTCGATAGTTAGCTTATTCGCTCCGACAATCTCTAGGTTAAAAACAAAGGTAGCTTATTTGTAAAATGAGCTTAAGTGTCTCACAAAATCTACCACAACTCCCCTGCTTTTTGGTTTGATGCCATTAAATCAGCCATGGGGTTCCGGGGCACGCTGATCGAATTGAACGATGTGCAAACAGTTTAGTAGAAGGATATAAATTTGTGTGGAAAGCTGCTTAAGTATTCGCCACTCAGCTCATACTGGGAGCCGATCCACTTAATGTTTCGTTTATAATTGATCTGAAGCAAAATTTACATCCATAACCATGTATATCTATGCTCGCTGACATGGGCATAAATGCCTATGAATTTCTTTGCCTAGATGCAAATGAAAGCAAAAAGCGCATCTTAAAATTTAACAAAGCCTGCTACTTTGGTTGCGAAACATGAGTGCTTGGCATAAGGTGAAGTTCCTAAACATCGCAGAGCACTTTGTGCGTTTGTGGTATACAATTTTGGTGAAGAGTATGTCGAGTTGGGTGAAATCTCGCAATAGAGCTCATATCGCTTGCAGTGGCCCAAACGCAGATGATTGATGACCGCGAATTCGGCTAAAGTTTTGAGCAAAACAATCATGTGTCAGAGTGTGCCATACCTTACTTAGGTCTTCGCTGACTTTTGAATGATGTGCAACTTCTGAATTTAGTGTCCCCAGCATAGGATGAGTAGCTGCTTGTGAAAAAGGGTCTTAGAATATATGGCATTTTGGAAGCCAACAGATATTATATTCTTACCCTATAAGGTATGAATATGAAACGAAGGAGTGAGAGGTTGTCTTATCCAAATGGCTTAAACTTTGGCTTTTATTACAGGTGGGGTCAGCCCTACTGATTGCTCTCCAGTCGTTATTCCTGCCCACCATTAAGAGAATAGGATCACTATAATTTAACGGCGCATATCGCTACAGTCGATGATGTGTAACAGGCCTTCATTTTTCCGTCCACTTTGAGCAGTTGACATTTGATCTCACTGAAACTGTCATTTAAAAACAGAAAAATGGGTTTAGTGAAGTAAATGAGTTCACAAATCTGTATAAAAAGGTGGAATCCTTGATTGTATTTAAGCATTTCAAGCAATCTAATGACGTTCCATGCACTATGCATGGTGATGATTTTGTTGTACTCCTGGTACCTATTTCGGAACTGTTCATAGCGCCCTTGATGCCACCTATGAAACCCTACTACTGTCAGACTAAACTCTTGCAAATCAAGTATATTTTGTGCGAAGGAGTAGTTTCAGGCTGTTACTAACTTAGCCTATTAAGGAAAATATAGCAATCATGCATTCAAAGTACACGCAATAAGAAGTATTTCTTTACAAATAACTTTATAAAGAATATAATAAGCCTAGTTCAGTATTTATGAGATCAGATTTAATAAAATGAAATGTCAGATGTATAGCGGTGTCTAATAGTAGGGGTAAAAATAGGTCCTCCACTTCCGCAGGTATTAAGATGGATGTTGACCCAGCTAAATACGCGGAGTGTAATCATTGTGCATCGCAAGTGGACTTTTACAGACTCTTAATTACTTAATCAGTACAGACGATAACCGTTTTAATGTATCTGTATACATAGAAACATTTGGGTGTTAATGAACATGTTTATGACATGAGAACGAATATTTACAAGCAAACTGCCAAATTCTCCGCCATCGCAAAACACTGAAGACAATTAATTATTCCACTTTAGACAATTGGCTGAACAAATAACACCCCACCTGGCAATAATTTGGAAGATGCCAATGGATCAGACACAGCTGACCTCGTGTTATCCTGTACCCATACACGAATCGAGGGCACATGATGCCCATGGGGTTCAACTTTCTCTAGCTTTATGAATACTCCCCGTCTAGGCCAACCTCGTTGGCTTATCTCAAAACCTGTGGGGTTAAATAACTGATTGCATTGTAATTATTGGTAAAAGCGACGCAGTAAAGGGAGACATCGTGGTTTTCGTAATGTGACTAGCTTTGCTTTGGATGGCATAGTAAAACTCGCAGTGGATCCTAAATTGATTCATTGAATTTAAAATATGGTGAATACTAGCCAATGCAAAAATGGAAGATTAAGGCCAAAACTTATGTTTTTTATGCTTCGTAATAAGATGATGCACAGGACAGATAAAATTGATGATTTGATTTAATCTTTCAAATAGATCAAGAAAACAGCATGTGCAGGATATTGCGAACATAGAGTCATGACCTTGGTTCATTAGTGTCGGCCTAAAGGATAAGGAATCTGAATACGATCAAAAGATTTCGGGCTAGAATATCGCCAAAGCCGTGGAGATTCCTCATCTCCTCCTCTGTTTGCAGTGTCCCCATGTATGTCTAACAACGAACCGCATCAAGAAGGATGTCGCCAGATGGAGGGAGGCAATAAATCGACCAAAAAGTGGGAGGTGGGAAGTTATCATGCCCGGTGAGAGGCTTAAATCCCCAACTCCTGCGTTATTAGGGCAATGCCCTAAATTATTAACATGCCTCATCACCACCATCAATCCTCTATCCTCATTTTCCCTTCACTCTCTCATCACAAACTCCTCCCACTCCTTTGCCTTTACACTCACTCCCTTGTATTCACTTCTCATGTCCCCACACTTTCTTCTCGCCACATTCGCCTTAGCGATAAAGGCAGTGACTAACTAGTTACTGCTCTCGCTGACCGGTGACAAGGTGAGCAGCATTCGATGAAATGAGAGTCATGGAAAAGTCTGGCGCCTATTTGTCGCTAAGAACAAATTTTGCGAAATGCACGAGCAATCATTTATTCCCTTTATTTGCTTTTTTATTCAATCGTCTATTCTTTAGTAGCCACTCTGCTCATCTACCTTATTGCCTGCTTATAAATATATGTGATTGAATGCTCATTCAATTTCACCGTCGAATTGCGATTGGACTTTGTGACTTCCTTCTTTATTTAATCAGTAGCCTCAAAACGATGCACATTTGTCTTCACGTTCTGCGAATGGCAAACAGGTGTGTTTGCCGCTGGGACGAGTGAGCTACAAAAAATCGGAAATGCTAAATTTGCATATGAATGAAATAACGTCTGCTCTTCTCTGCTCTGCCGTATCATGCCTCATTCCTCAACCATTCATCAGTCACTGCAACCGGTCCATCAACCCACAGGTTCGCACCGTCAGTCTAGTGTGGCTTGAGTGATCAGCAGTAGAGGCGAGTCAAATGTGCCAATTCAGCCAGTCACACTTTAACTACCACATAAGTTATTCCATATCCCGCCGCGGCAAAGCATAGCGCCTGATTGGATGAGAGGGGTTAGAGACGAAGGCAAGTCAGGGAGTGAATACGAAGGTAAAGGTGTGAGAAATGGGTGATGGGGAAGAAGGAAGGAAACTGGTGGTGGAGAAGTGGTCTATTAGGTTAGGCATTGTCCTAATAGTGTGGATGTCAAGGATCTGAGGCTACCACTGGACGTGCTAATAATTTAACCTCTCCCTTTCTAGTGCATTTGACTGTCTTTTCCTCTCTGGTGCCTCCATGTTTTAGTTCATTGCTAAACAGATACGGTGCCACTTAAAGCAGCGGAGGAAATAGAGTAATTTTACAGCCCCGACGGGACTCGGACCCGTAGTCTCCTGATCCGAAGTCAGACGCCTTATCTATTAGGCCACGAGACCAACAGCTTTCGACCTCTCTTTTAACTTATTTTTCTCCTTATCATTACTATCCGCTGTAGTCAAGCAATACACCTCCTTCTTATGTTAGTCTATTCTTTGCAACTCTAATGCGGTGGTTTTAGCATTTTCGTATGCACGAACAACTGCTGCTTTTAATGACGCCGTGGCAGTGGTTAAGGCTTCGTTTGCGGTAGTTGCCTTGTGAAGCAGGCACTCCAGCCGACGACGATGGGTAGGGAGGATGAGTGGTGATTTACTAAGTGATCCTGACTTTCAGCATTATTAGCCGGAGCCCATGTGCCGCTTCTTTCCCTCGGCAAAAATAGCGGTTATTCGTCCCTAAACCGCAGGACTTATTAGTCGTGGCTTCAAAAAAATGGGCGTTTTCGACCAAGGGATATTACATTTGCCTCTGCTCTGCTTGTTCGACGGGCTACATTTGCACTACAGAAGTCTTTCCGATTCCAACAACCTTGTGCAGAAGTAAACCAATTTGAATACCATGCTGATCCTTAGCCTGTCATTCGCAAGGATTTTTTAAGTTATTACTTGCTAAATCATCCGACCAGCCAAATCAGAGGCGAAGGAGAGAAACACATCACTGCTTTTGAAAGCGTGAAAGCTATGGTCATTTTCGTCCTCTTTTTTCTGGTACAAAGGTTACTTTTGATTGTGCCTTCTTCTTGCCCAAATCACGTCCTACTGCTCCCATTTCATTTATATTGGGCTGGCCAATGAAGTCTTTTTGGTCGCCAATTCGTTGATATGGCGATGAGCGGAGAGGTATTGGAGCCATTAAGGCTCTTAGGAAATTCTGAGGGACATTTCGCTTCATTCGACTTATTTCCTGTCCGTCGAAAGTGACTGTAATAATTGCTATCCGACAGGACGTGGAAGTCCCCAAGGTAACTAGCGAACCCTCCCTACGGAAGTGTCAAGGACTTACCAGATAAAAAACGCAATCATAATCGTAATGCGTACAGCATTTATTCAGGAGCCTGATGCGACTTATAACGCAAGCAGGGTACAGCAGAGTCGATTCTTATTTGTTGCCGACAGATTGGCAAATACAACATTTGGACTATAAACCGGAACAGGCTTTCCTTATTCGATATCATGTGTTGATAAAGAGCCAAGGAAGAGGCCGAAATGTGTGATATCGTAGGGTTGCTCGGACCCAAATGCGATTAGAAATCGTCCATTGGAATCCAACTGCTCCTTCTTGTATTAAAGAGCTTCGGAATCATTTTCGGCTGGAATTCGGTAGAGGTTGTGGGGAAATTAACTGGCAGAGACATTTATGCAGCGCAATCTACTTGAATGTGCTGCCATCTAAGAGTGGGGAATTGACAAGTGGAAAGACTCCACCTCCATACTTAATTAGCCATGTAAAGATTAACGAAGTTGGAGGCGCTAAGGTAGCTGCACACCTCTGAAGCCATTCCTGGCGGTGCACCAGTAATTTTACATTGTGAGCCATTTCATGCCAGCCAATATCGGAGTAAGGCGGCGTAGATTTGATGTGCATCGAGGATGCAGGGGCTTAAATAATCGGCACCAGAAAGACGTCAGCACATTGCTGCAAAGTCACCTGGTAATCATAATTACCGGATTTACCATTGTCTACTCATTACAAATGCAATGGAATAAAATAGCACCTCAGAATTCTTTGTGCGCAGTAAAATCGCACTACAGCAATGACATCCATACCATCGTCTGTTAACTGCTAATAAACAATCACATGATCTTACGCAAGCTGTTCCTTAAATGACCGTTGGCAGATAGATTTGTCTAATGTGCATCGTCAAATCACCGGGGAGTGGGTTAAATATTGCTGCGTGAAATAATTGCATGCAGCTTCCAGGAGGCAAATCATTCTGATAAGTTTATTTTGGAATCGCCTACCATCGGCTGCATAGTGCGGCAAAGTTTAGGTCGTGCGGTCCAGAACTTGAACACGACTAGAAGTCGACGAAAAGAGAAAAGCTATTGAGTTTGCGCGGACTAATTCTGACTATGGCACTTATGCTACAAGTCGCTATGTCCTTTTACGCGCTACCCTCAAAATTCATTTACGCATTCCGTCTTCTCAGAGGTGTTACTTTTGCTGGTAAGTGCACAACAGAGGCAAGGAAATGTATAATGCATGGCAACCTATTACACAAGCATAGTGCTAAAGAATTAATCTTTCATGCATGACGATTTCAACAATCGGACATCGCCAGAAATTGCATGCTTTCCTACAAGCGTGATATGCATCGATCACACAGCAATAACCACTCGTGTGGCTTGAGTGTGTGTGTTCGATGCAAGAAGAATGAGTTAACCGGGGAGCGTTGAGACATATGTGCCTCGGAAAGGCGTACGCATACCCGAGGAGCATGCGGGCCGCAGGAGGTAAATGACAAGCAAGCGGTTGCTTTAATTGTTCCCAGATAATGTCGCTAATAATAAGTCCTTGAGCACACGATTTTATTGAACGAAAAGTATGGAGTATGTTAACAGTTTCTTGCCTTATGCACATCAGAGTTCACCTCAAAAAAAATTTTCATTTTGCAGGATACAATGTTGCGATTTCATTTCAATTTGTCTCATTTTATGTCGCTTCATCGTTTTCACCTTCGGGTGCATACAACAAGGTCCGATCACCGCATACATATGCACGTTTCGAACGTGACTACTCTGGTTCATCTACGGGTAAGTTAATTTTACTTACCTCACGCAAGCTTCGTCAGGGTGTGCCATCAGCCTGGTTTTTGCACCCAATTTAGAGCATCAACCCAACAATACAGAGGTTAATTCCCATAAATGCTAAAATCCGATGAACTGAATACTTTAGCCATACACTATGTAATTCAGACGAACCGTGGCTAGGTGATCCACTATCTCAGCTGTGAGTGTATTATGATTGGCTTCTCATGTTTAGCCTTGGTCTTTAGGCCTTCGGATTGAGTGCAGTGATCGCATAGGAAGGGGAACAGGAATCGAGGCTGTGCTCATTCAGACTACGCTTCATCTTCAGTTGCAGATGTTTATTCCACTAACCTGTTCGTGGTTACTGATCGCCTCTCACTTAAAAGGTGCATTCAGGCAAGCATTGCAACAGTGCTGCTACTTTCTGAAACTGATCAGCCCTTAGATGAACAATAAGGTGCGGTCGTCAATTACAGGATTTCTGCAAGACCACGAACTAATTAACCGTTAGCTGATCCATATAAAACACGCACAGGACTAATTCATTTCACCATTCAACCAAGACCAATGTTAACGAACAGTCATTCAATTTCTGATTGCTGCCTTAAATCAATGGAAAATAAACGCATGCGATTGCTCTGAGCAGCATCTGCCAATGTAAATGGGAGACACAAATCGATTAGCAGTGCGCGAAATTTTTGAATGGTGTTATGCTTTCTGCATCGGCGAATTACTGCTGGCAGATGGCCACTGAAAACCATTCTTAGCCCTGGATTGTTATGTTGAAGAATGCTTTAGAACACTAAATGTGCAGCCTTGACTTTATTTTAACTGGGACTCCTCGGTGTCGGCTTTCTTATGAATTAGATTTCCACAAAATAGCATTAAAAAGGCTACCCGCCCATCCACTTACACATGCGATCCATCAGTTTGGATGCTGTGTGAGTGCACGATACTAGAGCGGGTAGCTACTAAGGAAGCAAGGCATGGTAAAGCTGAGGCAACGAGGCGTGCAAAACTTAACTGCTTCACAAATGCTCTGCTAAAACATGCTTCCCACTCCTTCCTTGTCCACTGGTGCAATACGCGACTCCACTGGTCACTGGTTGGCAACAGGAGCGAATGAGATGAGTAGGAGAAGAAGGGTAAGGAGCACAAGAGTTGTGAATATGAGGGAGTGAGTGCAAAGGAAAAGTAGTGGGAAGGATTTGGTAGTGAGATAGCGGTGGGGAAATGAGGGTAGAAGGTTGGTGGTGATGAGGCAGACCAGTAGGTTGGAGCATCGTTCTAATAACGCGGATGTCATGGATTCTAGCCTCTCATCAAGCATGGTGGCATTCCACCTCCTGCATTTAGTTTAATTTACTGCCCCTCCCCCTAAGCATCTAAGTAGGTATCACATCCATCCTTCTTTTTGCAATTCATTGTTGCACAAACACGGTGCTACTAAAAGCAGCAGGAGAGATAGAGCTTTGCGGCCCCGACGAAACTCGAACCCCTAATTTATCTGATCCGTATTCAGACGCAGAATTCGTCAGACCACGGAATCGATGTCTATTCTGATATATTTGATTGACATATTTGCGAGCACCCCCACAAACGATTCTTTCACATCGTACCCATTGTCTAGACAAGTCAGCAATTTTTGACAAAGATATAACATCTGTTTTGCTCTTCTTTTTTTCTGGCTTCAAATATGTATCATGGAATCGAGGCTTGCTATTGGTGGATAACTGTGACATGACTGAGCTGTCCATCAGAAAACAGCGTGGCGACTTAAGCATTTAAACTCCTAAAAGGGGTGGCATCGGAAACAGCTCAGCTAGACTCCACTTTTCTACTGACCGATGATAGATTTTCGGTTGCAGGCGCGACAAAGTTAGGTCAAAGCACCCTTCTCAGTATCGTAAGTACAGCTCTTCCTTTATTAATTGGTGAGGTTGGAAAAATTCTAAATTCCAGGACTAAGTCTATAACACTGGCAAGCTAAGGACGAGTCGCTTTGAATGACTAGCTTTTAATCAGTGAAGGGAAAATAATGGCTTCCATTTGATTTATCAGTGGATATTTTGTTCTTGAGGAGAGCTGTTACTCACTTGCATCATGTCTGTTAATATCTATGTGGAACAAAACCTTTCCACCGAATGACGGGAAAATCATACATTGTGATGAGAACGCATGAAGCGAGAATAACAAGCTTTGCAAAACAAGCTTTTCTAGCATTTAAATGACCCATAGCTAGCCTCACAGCAACAGCGCGTGCTATCGCGAGGAGATTGCTGGAGAAAACGAAATCGGATCTCTAAAAGCAAAAGTAAAGACTATACAGCGCATCTAATCCAGTGTTTTGGGCTTACAACCTAAGAAGTTTAGAGATTAAAACGTTAATTGCTCATTTAGCATTTTACTCATGAAAGATAAACGCAGTTGATGATTGTTAGTATTAGCCTCAAAATGTCCCAAATCCAGTTTATATTATTTGGTCAAATTTGTAGCAATAATATGATGACCTTGCCAATGCATTCATGCCGACGAAGCCACCAAAGGCTGGCGAATTCGCTGTACTAAATCACTCGTAGACGCTAGATAGTAATCGTAGAAAGAAGCACGATCTAATGGCAGGCTTTAACATATTCGGTCTGTTAAAACTTGTTAATAAAGGTGGCCTCATGCCGTTGTGAAGCTGCATGCTTTAAATGCTCCGTCCAACTAGGTACTTATTTTCTCTCGTTGAGTAAGCCCCATCTAAACTCGTGGGCTGTTTTCAACTCACCTTCGTAGTGGTGATGGCAATTCTCTAGGTGTATGGGCCACTCAAAAGGGGAGCGTCTGGAAAGTCTGCTTCATTGCACCTATAAGAACTGAGACGACAAATGAACGCAACCCTCTTTGCAGGGTAGTTTTCCACTATTTATGACGCAAGAAAAACAAACTCTACTTTTTGCCCTGTGTTCAATACAGTGCAAATAAATTATGACTCTATCTAATCATTTTATTAGTTTTGGGGTATAAATGCCGAGGATGGGGGGACTAATTCCGTGTCTTTTGCACTCGAGTCTGCCGCGTGCACGACAGACAAAAGCCAGTAAATGTGGACTAACTCATTCAGACAATTTCATCAACTGCCTTTATTGTCCCTGTATCCACGTGCTAATGCGCACGTGTGCAATTTGTCCAGCTTCAAGCGTTTGCACCTGTAATATGATGGTGATTTTAAAAGGACGTTGCTCACCATACTTTGCTCAAGCCACGGCAGATTACGATTTGGTTGGCTTCGTTTTATTGGCCCATTTGAACAGTATTTGGAGACCACCAACATGCTGTCTCAGCCGCGTTTTCACCATGTTGTCCATTTATTTGTTGGATGCTTGGCAGGTGGAACAACTGAATGTAGATGCATTGCAGAGCATATGTGGGGTGCAATGGGCATATTGAAATTGTCACAGTTTGCGCATGCCTTGCATTTCGTGAACGTAGGGCTCTTGAATTTCGTTAAAGTATTCGTGAGCCAATCCTAAGCAGCTTGAGATGGTGAGCTACTTTGTCAGGCGTTTGTTCAAGCGCGATAGAATTTGCGCATCCATTCGAGTTCTAAAATATGATGAGAGTTCTTAAGTGGTGAGGAGTGAAGTGGTTAACGGGCTGAAGCGACAATCGCCCATATATTTGTCAGACCGATGCGACTAAAAATGGGCACATAAAAGTCGATTAGGGAAGTGATGCAGCATGTCAAACGGTAGTGGTGATAGGGGGCAGAGAAGAGCATTCGTGAATATGATGCTCTAACAGCATCGCATTTGTTTGAGATGATGGTGGCGAAGTGGAATCGTGCGGCTGTGTTATAGACTATAGGAATAAAGGAAAAAGATAGCGACCAAAGGAGAGTAACATCTGCCAAAGGAATGATTTATTATTCGCCCTCAGCCTGGTTTTGAATCTTACCTTAGTAGCCATCCTTGATTGAAGCATTGTCACCATAATGGTAGTTTAATTAATTGAAGGGGGTAGTGCGACGATGTGTCGACACGGAGTCCATTCAACTCAGCCATGCATTCATAGA
This sequence comes from Taenia hydatigena, assembly GCA_036345935.2. Classification (NCBI taxonomy): domain Eukaryota; kingdom Metazoa; phylum Platyhelminthes; class Cestoda; order Cyclophyllidea; family Taeniidae; genus Taenia; species Taenia hydatigena. The sequence continues at coordinate 45,270 of JADWOT020000779.1, read as the reverse complement.
AACCATCAATACTGCTAAACTACACTCCTGCAGTATTATTTTCTAATGTGCTTAGTCAACGTAGGACCAAAAATAGGTGAATTGCTTTTTTGCATAGGCTTTTTTTCACCCGTGGATAGGGTTGCGGCCCTAAAAGAATAAAAACGAGAGGAGAGATCATGGGAAAATGGCAGGGATATGGAGTTCATCTGCGCCCACTTCTCATAGCCGCAGTAGGTGACATGTTAGACAAACTTGTAGCAGAGCGACCACAAGTCCTAATTTCTTACTTAGGCTTTCAAAGCATTGTCTAACCGAACATCTGCTGCTGAAATTAATTAAACTTGCATCGCCATTTGCTTCAGTCAAGCCTTCTACACCCAATTTCCCAGCCATACTGAGGTCTCTACCTAGATAATCAGTAGAGTAGCTTGGAAGTAGATGCCTTCTTAAACAAGAATACCAGAAGTGATTAATGCAGTGACTATTCATCAAAATTTCACTAAGATTAAATTAAATTTGCAAGAAGAACAGCAGTGCAAACAAATTGGATAGACATCGAAAGATGTTGTACTAGAAGCATGCCTACTGCCATTTTTATTGACTTCACCGTAGACACGCGTGGAAATAAAGCAGTGGCACGTGCAGCGAGTCGCGTGGCATTTTGTTTTGTTCCGCCTGATGTCAAATAGAATTGGCATGTGATGTAAGGTTAATTTAGACTGCAGTACTTCACGTTTCAAAGGTTTTGCCGAATAAGTGGGTAGAGCTAAGTAACTTCTAAAGTCGTGGGTCATATGGTGCCTCTGCGAGAACAAGCCTTAACCTCCATGAGATTATGCTGCTTAACTGAAAACATTTCGAATATTTTGACACGGAACTTACCTTTACGCTTTTTTTCGAAATCCACAGGCGTGATGATCCTGTAGATCATGCATTCAAGGACGGAGTGGTATAAGGTCGGTCATGTTTGTGTCATTGCAAACATTCAGTACGCCAACAGTCAGGGTCAGTCTGTGAAATATCGACATTCGCTTGCATTTTGTTACCTCAAAAGCCCTTTTCCGGCCAGCCTTGTTTGATTAGTTGATAAGATCATGCCTGCAGATAGGCAGTCGTGAGCGGAGGCGCTCTCAGCCACTACTCTGTTTTGCCATTGCAAAGTATACACGGTCTTAAGTAAATTTAGTTGCCATTGCCTCCTTAATGTACAGGATTTAACATTATGAAACACGCAACAGACCCACAGCATGTAGTATGACCAATAAATAAGATTGTCCCGATAACTTAAACTCATCAAATTATTCCAGGCTGCATTTTTGGCAAGCTTCATTTGGTAAGAATACTTGCTTAAATGAGAGCTAAAGAATGAACAACGAACCTCAATGCGAAAATTTTTGCAGGCTAATGTTTACTAGCTTAGCGTTAGGCTGGATGCAATGCCTAAACCTTGATGTTTCCAAGGGAGAACTGTGCAAAGCACCATCGTAATTTGGAGACTTTGCTTTAATGTACGCGTTGAATTCCGGCAGAAAACGAAGCAGGCGTGCTCCTCTTGATGCACTCTACTTATGAGAATGCTCTGAAGATGAAGGGGTGATTGCTTCTGTTTGTGACAATTTCATCGTCCGATAAGTGGGTTGTAACAATTAGAACTTGTTGAGCTAATCCAATGTAACAGAGAAGCTAATTTAGAGGTGGTGAGAAGAACATTTGCTCAATTTGTCTAAAAGAACCTGCTCGCAACCCATCAGCGATTGTGTCATTTGCAATTTTTTACGGCCACCATCTTTTAAATTAAGTGACGATGCACACTTATTTGGGAAGCAAAACTATTCTTAACAGCAAATTCATATAGGCTGCCAAAATAGAAGCCCTCACAAAGCAGTTTAGACAGATGTTCACGCGGAAGAGGTTGAAGAGGACTAGACGGAAACACTTGATATGAAGTTCATCTGATTGTAACAGCTACTAATTTTATCGTCTTGTCTAGAAGTAGGCATAGTGCAAGGTAGTAATGTAAGGAACCGATGCAGACTGTGCAACAGCTCAAATCGAATATGAATGCAGATAGGAATAACGATTCGCAAATTTGGCAGGCTGGAGCGGAATGCAAAGAGTCAAAGAAGACGAAAAATGGCGTAATGGGGAAAATTGGGGTAAGAGAAAACAATTGTAAGCACGACGTGATTCTTCTCCCTAAAAGAGAGTGGAAAAGGTCCCTGGTACTCTGTGAAGGGAAAGATGATCAAGATGATATTAACAACTTGTCTATTTGATTTAATGATTGGCGGATGGCTCTTTAAGCCATCTGCTTGATTCTTGCATCTTGGAGATAGGCTTAGGAGTCCCCATTGACTCCTTTGTCGGCAACTTGCCATAACTCCCAGCATGGGTTCTTCCTATCTTGAGAGGTTTTAAACTACACAGCTGTGCCTCCCAGCATATCAGCCATCCTATCTACAAATCAACAAACCATTAGTAGCCAGTAATTCATTCCACCTCCTGTTGGGAACATTGTCCTCCCAATGCCTTCATTTCGTCTTGTTAATAAATAAACAGAATTCATTTTGCAACTACTTTTAAAGTTGTTAATTGTAATGCTTTTATTTTATTTTTGCCCTCTAGTACCAGCATATCCATCTGCTTTTTAGCCTTAGCTAAACATCAAGATGGCAGGATTGGCGAAGGAGTTCAACATGCCGGTTTTCACTGCCACTAATTTATTTCTGGTGGTTATGGCACAGGCATGCTGACCAGTAGAACCCTTCTTCAATTCAAATTAATGTTTTAAGGAGCAACTGCAGTGCACAACTAGGGATTGGGGGATCTTTATACTATTCGAGCGAGTGGTGCACAACTTTGAAATGACTGAATTACCTAATCTTTGCCTATTCTTATGGTTCTTTATGTTGAATGTTGTGCACGCATGCCATTATTCCCTGCGATTTTTTTCCAACTACCTCTTTGTTAACTTGTTGGACACCTCGCACTGCTAGTTAATTGAAATTGATAGCCCTGGCCACTGTTTTCGTCTCTTATTTGTCCACCTCGGAGTCTACAGCATTAGCTAGCAATTTCGCAAGATGAGGAGGTTCTCGCGACAATACTCATGCGCTTTCACGTCAGTAGCAGCAGAACACGAACAAGTGACTAAAGAGTGATGCTTAAGGGGTGAGATCATGCTTTGCGGTTGTTGTAATTTTAGTTTTTGAACTCATGGACGATATCAAATGCTTGCATCTACCAATTTGATGGCGTTTGAGGCTCCTCACACTCAAACAGCGATGGTACAATGGCGGATATTTCCTTATCAGACTAATTCCTACCATACTTTTCCCCTCTAATAATTATGTCAGAACTGGTGCCGGCATATTGCGATGCCGAGGTAGGGGTCATCGTAGGTGCTTTTGCACCAATTAAAGCCAGATTAGAATAATCTCTCTCCAAACTTCCGGATGAGGTTGAATCAAATCGTACATTTCGAGTGTGTTACGGTGAAAATCATGTAGGATACCAGCGCCGAAGGCGAGGCGGAAGTTTGCAGGAAGAAATCCTTTCATGTATTGGCGCCCGTGCTTGTATTGAAGGCCTTCAAAACGACTTGGTTGATTACGAACCATGAGCAACAGTAAACGCCTGCCATATATCCTTGTGATTGTTTTCCTTGTGAATAGAGTCTTGAGGCACTCAAGTGACATGTGCAGATACCTTCGTAGGCGGTACTTTCACACCGTGCTCATTGCCTAAGTACATGGGCAAACGAATGCAGAAGAGTGAACATTGAGAGGGTTAAGGAATGCGATACTTTAGTGTGTTTACGTTCACCAGCTTAATGTTAGATTGGTGCGATGCCTGCACCCTGTTGCATGCAAAGCAAAACAGCGTCAAGTAGCTTGCTGATTTGGAGGTCCCGATTCAACTGGGGTGTCACAAGCCGGAATCTGCTATTTTAAATCTGACGGAAAATCAGACAGCGTTTTAAGGCGATTTCTGTGGACGGCTGATCGCTCAGGTAATCTTTAGGTTGAATAAGCAGATAATTTGTTTGAAAAATGAGCTCAAATTCTTTGCGAACTTTATTTAAGTTTGCCTAATTCTAATTTGATGACACAAAAGCAGCCCAAAGGTTCTGCGATGCACCGAGCAAATTAGAAAATGCGCAAACAGATCAGCTAAAAGATGCCAAGCATGTGTGAAATGAGATGGTGAAGTGATATGACAAAATGGCTGATAAAACCAGGATTGAAAATTTTGATCACTTGCGGCCCAAGTGTTCGCCGCTCAAATCAAAACGAGAGTCGATTCACTCAATGTTTCGTTTATCACTAACCCGACTTCAAATTTCCGCGCATGAACATGCATCTATGCACACTGGCATTGACATAAATGCTTATGCATTTGTTTGCCTTGATATGGATTGAAAATAGAAAATCGCACCTTAGAATAGGACAAAACCTGCCATTTTGGCTACGAAGTACGTGTACTTGTTACAAAATGACGGTCTTGAAGACCTCATAGAATGTTGCGCATTTTTGGAAGGCCACTTCGGTAAATAGCTCGTCGTGTTGGGCGAGATCTCGCAAAAGAGCTTGCAGCGTTTACGGTGGTTCAAGTGTAGATGCTTGGTAGTTGCATAAACATGCGTTAGAGTTTATCGTACATCACTTCCACCTTCGTTGTGCTCCGAATGGTAAGCTACATCTGAACATAGTCTACCAAGCGCAGGGCAAAGATTTTTAGCGTATTAGGCATTTTAGAGGGTAAAACATTACTATCTTATTGTAGAGAACACAACCATGATACGAAAAGGTAATGAGCCGTCTGATCTAGTTAATCCAAAATCAGAAGTTCATTATATGTAGGATTGGGGATGTTGGTGTTTCATCACTTGTTATTACTGCCCAGCACTGTTTTGCGTCAAGCAGAGACAATATTTTGTAAGGCGATTTTGAACAGTTGGCTGGTTGTTGCTGCTCTTTTAATAGCCATTTGAACAGGCATGATGCGCTGTTAGGGTGGATGTTCCAAGGACTCAAGGAAACATCGATTTTTGAAGTTACGCATCCACATTGATTGTTGTGAGAAAAAGATTTGCTGGCTAGGCTTGCCTCTTTTTAACTACGAATGGATTTGAACATGTGACTGAACTGATTGCATCGGTTGCGTGTAAGAGACTTTTAAACGGTAGGCAGGAACCGTTACCAAAAACACGGAATGGTTAATGGACACTTCTAGGCGAGGCACTAATGATGGGCGAAGCATGGGCACTTGCGGCTTGAGTGTATTGATAATCCCACAAATTGCAACTCAGCAAGTCACAAACTTCAAAGAGCTGAACTGTCCAAACGCATCATTGCAGAATTTATGTAGACCTATCATCCACGCTAAGCCATTTTTAAACAGTAAGATGACTCCTCTATCAGTATGACTGCCTAAATATTTGGCGATACAGATATAGTCTTGAAAATAGCTTAACTTTATTTTGCTTTTTGCATCCTTTAGGGGGCTCCATGCCTCAAAATTACGCCAAATTTATTTGACTGTTATCATCTCATCCTGCCAAGTACTTACGCCCTTCTGTGGTGACTTTTATCCTAAATTTGACTCCTACATGGTGGATCTAGGTAAAGGGAGCCTCCGCAATGTAGTCAGCAGTCTTGTGCCACAGATGCACATTGAGAAGATGCAATCTCAAACCTGTCAAGATGCAAGGCATCGAGTCGCGGGGTATGCTGATGTGTGCCGTCGACGCCAATGATAGAGTAGAGCCTCCAGCTATTAAGAACCCGATCAAACCATCGCTCAGTGACATTTCACCCACAGGACTATCCTGATGAGTTGATATTCACACTTTTTTGGCTTTGGAGGCTCGCTAATTACACCGGTATTCGTCTTCAGCTAATGACGCAGATTTCAAAGATGCCTTGAAACATTGTAAAACTTTGAGTGGGCACTCTGACTGCTCTTCGCCTAGTAAACATAATTCACAAGGAGTCCATTGAAGCTCTCAAGACCGATTGCGTAGATGAGATAGTAAAAGACTAATTTTCTGAATGCTCTTGGTGCTTTTGAGCCTAGGATTTAGATGCTTTTGATATTACTATTGAGAGGAAGGCTATGTGGCTACTTCACCTCTGATTTCATTCTAGGACTTGTGAAACTCCTCCATGTCTGAAGTAAAAATGATCGATAGTTACTTATTTTTATTTTGCTACTATTTACCAATTCGGAATTCAGATTTTCAAAAGCTTCATTTTGTGGAGGATTAGAGGTGGGCAGGTTTTGTCATCAACATTTACGCATGTACGTGGGAATATTTGCTGTAGTATTTTTAAACAAAAATTGTGAAATACATTTACATGACTTATAAGAGTACTTAGAAAGCATGGAACGCTAGTAAGTACCCACTTTTGACTGATAGAGATGTGGAGTGGTTCATCCATTCTCTTATAACTGTAGCTTTTTGTATCAGCGCCGGTGACTGTGAACATTGGCATATCAAGTTCACTTGTGCGTAATATTTACTAATCGGGAGAACTAAAAAGCGCGCGGGTTTCTAAACGCTATAGAATGTTCGGGAATCAAATAGAAAGAAGAAAGCTTCCGGAACGTTTACTGATTTGAGTGAAGTGCTCTACCTAATCATTATTGTTTTTTTGTGCATTCAGACTCGAGGCTCCAACGTCTTTCGATAATCCTCGCTTCATGGCAGTCAATCTTTACTCTACTCAATCACTCCATCATAATCGGAACCACGCAACATTCGCAGAGATTGCGCAAATAGCCATTATCAACTTAAGCTTTTGCAATTACTCACGCCAATGATGGCGACATATTTCGAAAGAGAAATATTCACCCACATGTCATCAAGGCAGGCGTTGCTATCTCCCATTCCATAATTTTAAGCGCTTTCGCTTGACACCGAATCTATAATGAATTGGACACTCCTCTAAGCATGCCTGCCTAAGGGGACAATTCAGACGTACATAATGCAAAACAGGCGTCCCTTCCCTCATTCATGCATCCATCCTTCACATGGCTAGGCCCTGCATTAGTGATAGCTGCCATCGTCCTTCTCCTATTCCAAACAACTTGTACAATTCCAAACTTGCACATGATTTCGCTTTTTACCTTCGCTTTTATATGCTTTGTTATGTTCTCAATAGCTATACCTAAATATTTTTTAATATTTCATCATAGCCAATTTTATCACTTTATTACGAATCCTGCAAAACCAGCCTATTTCTCCTCGTTCCTCTTCCTTCTCCGGACTTAGTTAAAGAAAGTTTTAATAAGATCAAAACGCTTAACTACTTATAGTTAGCTAAGCCTGTTGACATTTGTCCAATATGTATGCTGAAAACGGGACCAACACTCGTTCATTTACTTCACTTGAGCATTTACTTAAGTTACTTATTAATTATAGGTAGCATGTTTGGTGCGGAGAATTCAATGTTATGCTTGGCAAAACTATTTATGTTTGATTTGGATTGGAACTCAAAGAATTATCTAAATCATTTTCGACCACCATGATGGATCTTAAACTCGAGAAGGGTGGCTCGGAGCACCACGAAACAAAGTAGATTACCTTATATAGGTGTCCTGGCCTATGCCCTTCTTTAATGACGTCTCTTCTACTATCGTCTTCTTTACTTTTGATGAAAGTAACCCATTGTATTGCATACATTTTATGTACACACTACTTTAATTTTTTTCTTTTTGCTTGGCAAAATGACCAGCGGAGATTTTATACATTCGAAACATTTACTTACCTGAGCCACTGGTTGATTAATATCAAAATATGATCACGTCGGCAGTTACTCCCGTATTCTCTACAACTCCTCCGTCTTCTGTCTTCCCTCCCTTATCACTGGGTGTCTCATTTCAACTTCCCGTGCTTGCATCCGGAAGCTCTACAAAAACATCTTAACGTTAAGGAAATGGCAAGTAATAGCACTGAGGACTTATTTGAACAGTCCGATTTTTACAAAACCGATTTGGAGAAAAGTTCGTGCACCTTATGCTACAAATGCTAAAAATCTCCAATCTTATCCGGTGGTTTCACCTCGCTCTGTGATTAGAAGTAGAAAATGCCTGCGAATCCTTGGGAGGTGGAGGACTCTGTAGTGCACTCTACTAAAGAAAACACAACATCTCATGTTCGCGCCGTGCCTAGAGAAAATCATTCTCCTTCACGAGTTCTCGTGTCCACTGGAAGTAAAAGGACACCGCTTCCACGCACTGCCAATAAATACATAAGTAGCATTGTATGACTAATTGTGTATTGCATTCCAAAGCAGCTTCTTGGCAACTTGACATGCAACTTCTTTCGGTCACGTAAAGAAGACTGCAGCCCTTCTTGACGGAGCAGCAGGTAGTGGAATTCCGCATCACCGGCAAAGAATAAGCAAAACAGCCCCGAACCAGCGCTTTACTGCCAAAATCACCGCGTTGCTTCTTAAATGTCAGTAAATAATTCATTTATTGTCTCCTCGTATGTGCAGCCACATGTATCCGCTGTAACACTTCGTCTAAAATTATGCTTCACTATTGCTACTTAGTTGACAATCAGAAGCAATGGCCCCACGTGCCATTAACACAATGCTGTAGGTTGTAGGAAACCCATAATACCAACTTCACGAATGAGCCAACCACGTGTAAGAAGGTTTTAAATCACGCGATCAGCCAAATAGATGGGTCAAACGTCTATGATTTCTGCACAGACAAAATTGGTCAGCTGGGCTGCTGCTCGACTCCGTAAATCAACGGCATAATAAAAAGGTGGAGAGATGAATTTAGGATGAGTGAGCGCTTTGCACAATGAGCAGAGAGATTAAAGATTAGTAAAGTCAACCACATCTAAGGACCCAAGGAGTAGCAATCTGCGCCTGAGGCCTAGTTGTCCTTGCTCCCAACTCTGCGGAGCTTCCTTACGCTTGGCTAAAGTTCCAATTCATCATGGCGAACTTCACCTCCGTAGCCACAGATGCGGAATGAATATTGACAGTTGAATCGATGCACCCTGATGGGTTGTTCTTGACACTTTTAAGAGCTTAGAGTACGCAGTCTGCGTTATTGCATTAGGGGATGCTAGCACTTCATGCAACGCTCATGTTACCCTTGTCACTTTGTGATCCTCTAACATTAGGTATTCTTCTGCGCCTTCACAGCAGCTGTGGTTAATGTTGGTTATTGTGGTGTAGGCAAGGCAATTATTTGAGTAATAAACATTACTAGCTGTAACTCTACGTGTTTTTTTTCTACATTTGGATCCATTCGCCTCTAAACATCCTCAACATTGTGGAGGTCGTATTTGAGTAAGCAGTCGCAAAAACGGGTGAATAGCTAAATGACTGGCAAGACTTTGTGGTTTGGACTCCGATATCTCGTCAGCTAAAATGTTTTCATTGAATAATTTTGTAGAAATGAGGGCAATTGCCGGTACGTCTTCCTTAGTATGGCGGTTGCAAACTAGCGAGTCAATTCCACTTTTAATTTTATCCCTCAAAAGCGTCATACATGCAAAATCGAATTCCACAGCATTGCCAATTGCGGAGAGTATTACAAATTTGCTTATTCTGCCAAGACATAATCGCATTATACAAATAGGAAATGTAATTTGGCAGATTATTCAAGTTTACATCTGATTGCCTGATGAAGAAATCACGCCATATGGTGATTCTTTATCGCGGGTTTGGCTCGTTGTCACCGCTGTGAGTTTTTAATGAACTCTACATTTCGCCGATGACTGTCTCTCTACAACAGGTTATAGGTGTTTACAGTAGCGCAGTTTTTGCGACACATATGAACAGACAAATAATAGGAGAAGGCGGATAAACCAAGATATCTGCTAGTAAAACTCATCACAATTCGCCACTACGTTTTGAACGGTAAAGCGTTACCTTGGCGTTCAAGGTTTTGTTCTCTCGAGTCAATTATAACTCTATTTTAAGTGTTTGTCTATTTGCAGCGGTGCTCTTTAAAGAGCGAGTGCAAATTTTAATTATTGAATCACCAATGTTAAACTAAGGGGAAGGAAGGAGGCTGATTAATTTCAAAGGCTCAAAGTTTATTAAATTTATTCTTGTCTGCTAAAGGTCTTCTGGCTCTAAGTCTTGCTTATAAATATTCTTTTCTCAAAATAAGGGATTCAACCCCAATTTTTAGGCATTAGCTGATGAGAAATCTAAATTTTCTAATCTCCCCCATAGCGAATCGTGCAGTCCATGTGCTGTAATTGAAAGTCGCTATAAATTATTTGCCAAGTTGAAGCCAAATCTAGCAGCTAGTGACAATCGTTAGACTGCCTCTAGTTGGACATCATCACTGCCTTCGTTTCGCCAGAATGACTGCTGCTTGGGCATTCTCTAGATGGCAAGGTCATCACCAGACGGCCTGCATCCAAGGACGGATCCATACAGCTGAAAAATTGATCTCACCCTTGAGCTCAACAAGGGTATTGAACGAAAACTGGGAAGCCGAGATTTGCCATTGAATGGATAACCAAAGCCATCAAGCCTTAATAGGCTGCATTAATACAATGCGACGTTTCGCAGTTCAATCGCTATTTCGAAATGATACATCGACAGAACTCTCGGCAATTGAGTCATTGAGGGAGAGGAGACTTCCAGCAGGGTAAACGGAGCCTATCATTGCAAAATATAGCGTAATACAACAAAAACTGCTGTAGAGCAAATTTAGACAGCAAACGTATGCGCCATGCTACAGGCGTGAGTTTTTTATACTTTTGTCCAATTAGTGTCACCACTATCACGCCTAATTTTTGTGCACTACAAAATTGCATGCCACAGTTGCAAAGACCATAACCTTATCTTACTTAGAGATAAGCGGAGGCAGCATTATCAGCCGGCACACCATAGAAGTGCTTGTAAACATGTGAGGAACAGCATGGTTAGATCTGCAATTTAGCTTCCTTCGCCTTGTTTATCGTAGGCACGAAAAAATGAACAGCACAATTCACTTTTGCAAAAAGGGCTCATTCAGCGTTCAAAATCAGTCAGCACAAGTATCTGCAAGATTCATTATCAGCAACACCATTTTAGTGAATGGAATCGTGGATATTCATCTATTTAATTTTCCAGGACAATTATTTCAAATTGAATGGAACGCCTTAACTGTGCTCTAAGTACCAGCAGCTGCAGACACATATTGTGGAAAAAATTAATAACATACAATTATTCGTTTGGCGGTTGTATTGGAACGGTTGCAATGCAGGTGGCCTTTATCCACCACAAATAGACATTTGAATTAAAAGGGATAGCGATTACTCACCCAGCGCCAACTGACTTTGTCTAGATCAGTCATTTTAAGGATTGATGATTTCGCCTCGAAAAGTTATGGCGCAACTGATTTCCATAATTTTGTTTATAAAAGAACTTGCTTGAGCCAGATCATGCCAAACGCAGAATTTGATACCAAAATGGAGCATTTCTCACATAAAAGAAAGCCATTGGCTTACTCCAATGCCACTGAAATTGCTGTCAAAAGGCCGTGAGTAGCTGATCCATTATATTAGCAAAAAAATTTGTTTCGTACATGATCGGCAAAATAGTGCTTGCGAACAGTATTTTTCGCCCCAAAATGCATTTCATGTAATGTGTATATAGAACTTAGACTACTTTGCAATTAAACAGTGTAGAAAGGCAAGCAATTGCAAAAAAACAGCACTGCGTAATTTATAGAAAACACCACATGAATAATTACAATTAACTGCATGCGACTTATTTGGCGGTGCATGGAAATGTCAAGGAACGGTGCTAACATGAACGTAAAGCTTAGGAGAGAGAACGGGTGGGTTTGATTAAGAATTATTTTTACCCACCATCCGTGCTCTAGGACGCACTTTTGGATCCCGAAAAGGCGCATGAAAACCACTTTAAATTCAGTGGCTTTGTTTAAGTCCAAGTTTATTGGCGAATACTAAAGCTAACTGAAGAAATAGATTTTGAGATAAAACTGAATTAGCAGCAGCGTAGTGTGGCAACTCAAATGTCTTGTTTTCTAAACGACTTCATGATAAAACTAGTAAAGCACGCAATCATGTGGTTGATAAAGGGATTGAGAAACGACACACTTTGATGTAGTGCTTTAAGAACCATTTTGCCTAAATAAATAGACCAGCAGGGCTGTAAAGGAGGTCAAAGCTAGTTTAGCAGTGCAAACTAATGATTTATAGGACTCTACTAAATCTCCGGTTTAGCATCATTTTCGAAAGAAACAAAGAGATGCGACAACCAGCATTTAATGAAGACAGAGCTCATGTTTCCGAATGGGATGGAGAAGAGTAATAATATACAGTTTCATAGCTATAGCGCAAACAGTTTAGAGTGATTTTAACTGGCCCAAGCCAAGACGCCGCCAAGGCTCTGCAATGGTGACCAGAAATCACGAAAGTTGCATGAACATGGCACAGTCAAATGACTTGAATGAAACTGAATGAGATTTACGAGTACGCGACCTAGATATTTTGATTTTTAACCGAACCGCTCCTCAAAGGGACAATTTAGGCAGATCTCGACTCATACATGAACTTCCGTTACTGCTAGGAACTTTCGAATCCTCTTTATTTCGTGCTTTTTGGGCCAAGGTCGGAAGTAGATGGAATCAGATACGGAAGTGCAAATCACAAGTTGAAAAGACTTTAGCGTAATGCACTTCATACAAGGCTAGCTTTGACTTATGTCTCACATGACACCAGCTCATTATTCGCGCCCAAAGCACATTCATTCGTTCTTCTGGACTACATCTCCCATTTAACTCTAACTTTTCCGTCATCCTTCGTCTCTTATGCCATGCCGCACGTCAGTGTATCCAACTCTTATCTCACCTACACTGATCTATCTATGCAGGAGATCCGCTGCCTTTTTACGCCCCCAAGCCCACCTGCTGGACAGATAAATTCACCGGTTTCAGTCAGACTAACTCGTCACTTGATGAGCTCGAGTACTTAATCTATTTTGCAATGTCGCCTTCATATTATGTCCCATCGACTCTCCTGCATTGTATATAAACAAACAAGCAAGTATTCATTGCATACGTAGCTTGCTTGCATAAGTGGATATTGCTGTGCTAAAAGAGGTATGGATTACATTATCAGCTGAGACAGATTCGTAGAGACATTACGACTATGACTGCATAACCCATCTGGTAGATCCTTTGCACTTCCGCGGGAAATATTTGAAATCCAACTTGCGATGTCAGACGTCCGCTGGATATTAATTATTAAGGTCATTATTGACTTGTGGAGAAATAAGCCAAATTGGGTCGCTGACCTATGGCCACTACCATTCTCGACCTCGCATTTCATCTGCAAATGCGTTGTTATTGCGCCTACACTTCCAATCAAAATCTCCGAGGAACTGCTAACATGCACCTGGCTCATATCGAATCCACCCTAATCCATCCTGCAAAATGCTTTGTAATGAGCATCGACCCATAGTTCAGTGAGCAAAAAAATAGAATGCAAAAGAGCGATCAATCAATGTAACAATAGGAGATTGCCAATCTAGGCGCCTTCACGGTTAGCTGTTAATGCTGGCAAACCATAATCGGCCTATTCGAGGTCTCATCTCTGTCGATAAAACTATGAGAGCGAGAAGGCAATGTCACGCATGGTCAGCTTCATACCTTCTGCCATTTGACATGCCTTTATAAGCACATTTATTCGAGCACGCATACAGCCTCAAGCCGGAGAAGTTGGTGAAGCGACGGCAGAAGTCTTGTTCACTTCCAGAATGGGAAGGCATAGGGAGTGATGGGTGTCGCGTTGGATACAATCGCGTCACTTATTACTGGACCCTCACCGACGCCACCAACAGGAATATGGTTGGAATGGTAGTCGCTAACCGAACGCTGGTGACAGGACTCGAACCCGCAGTGTCCTGCGCAGAAGGCAGACGCCCTACCCATTAGGCCACACCAGTTCCGTATACAGATCTTCCCGCTGGCAACTTACGATCACTGCGTTTCGGTCTAGTCCCCCTGTCTTGAGTTTACTATGCACGATCGCGTCAGCTTAATTCTTCCCAATACCAGTTCCGCCACTCCTCCACATCTCTACTCTGTCTTTTCTACCATTTTGTACACCCCCCTCACCTCAAATTCTACCGCCTGATCAGTACCACTTAACAAATTGCAACTCATACTCTGTGCAATTTATCACGTCACTCTCGTGATTAAACCATTTGTTTTTCTTCTTTTGTTGATTTTCCCAATATTTTCTGTCTTTCCATTAATAAACATGCTTGAAGAAATGCAATACTTTAAAGCAAAGCTTGTTCTGAATTTCTGCACTTGTAGACCTACTGTTCTTAAAGGACAACCTCCGTTTTATTCTCTATCGACCTTTGCCTCTATAGCTTGCTTCGTGCTGGCACTGAAGATTTTTTCTCCTTCGAGAAATTGCTGTGTTTATTTCGATGCACTAGCATCGCCGATGTTCTGATGCCCATAATAATTGCAACTGCCATCGAGGATTGCTGTACTTTGGGTCCTCATGCACAATATTCGGATAATTTGATGTAATATTTTTGATCTTATTAATGCCGCATTGGTACTCAGAGGGTCCCTCTTGCGATAGCTTTCCAGATATCAATGTTCTCAACTTTGAATAAGGCCAAATTGCGCAAAAGTTCGATCGTAAAAGCTTGGATATGGTACTGAACCTAAGCAGCGAATGCTCATCTTTTCGATTTTAATGTTTTCTAAATAAAAAGTTCAAGACCACTGCTTATCGTATGCTATCAGGTCTAATTTTTTAGCGACTAGCGAAACTAGGTGTTTGACATTAGGGCGTGGGGTCTGATTAATAAGTGGGATCCTAAAAAGCCCATGATGGGCGAAATTCTGGAGCTTGCCAGTTTCACATAGGACCAGCTAGCGGAGATTGTTGATCTTTATTGCGCGGATATTCCTTGTGATGATGGGTTTTAGGCTGGACACTGCTTTCGGCATACTCTAGTTCAGCGTACTTGATTGCGCTTTCGTCACAATTAAGGAAAGTAAAAAAATTCAGTTATTTAACACGCAAATTAATGCACTTCTTTCCGGGTTAGCAACGGCTGTTTTACGTAATCCTTAGCTGCAAGCGACTAAACGAAGTATCGGAAGAAGTCGTTAAGCAGCTGGCATTGCTTACCTACTCTACAACTATGTGTGCGATCTAAACGACCGACCTCTTAACGTCTCCTCGAGAGTTAAACGCTTGTCTTAAGTCCCAACATCCCGATTGCTGACCACCATATACTGGTATTATCGCCGCTGTTGCCACCAAGGCAGATGTGATGACCACCACCCCTCCTCCTTGCCCGCCGTCGCCGGCTGGCATTTCTGCTTCGGAAGGCATCTACGGCAAGCACATACCACTACCGCTGCCACAGGCGTCATTGGAAGTAGAAGCAGTTCGACTTACGGAAACATTGGAACTATTGCATTACCCATGCAAAGTGTGGATCGACTTGGAGAGGAGGTGTGCTGCTTAATTGCAGCAGAAGATGATGATGTGGAGGAAGAAGAGGAGAAAGGCGAAAATATGCTCTTTGAATCCGCGACTTAATGGATTGGGCATGTGACTACGGATCAAAAGATTTCAGGCTAGAATCCTACCAAAGCCATAAAGATTCTTCATCTCCCCCTCTGCTTGCAGTGGCACCATGCCTATCAAACAACGAATCGCATCGGCAGGGCTGCACATGCTGCCTATTTTGCCGCTAGACGGGAAAGGTAAGTAAATCGACTGAAAATTAGGGGTGGAAAATTGTCATGCCTGGTGAGAGGCTCGAATTCTCGACACCCATATTGTTAGGATGACGCCCTAGCCTACTGACCTAACTCACCACCATCATCACCACCCATTTTTGGGACTCCACGGGCGCGATAACTTTGTAGATTATATATTTGCGGATACAGTGGTAAAAAGTAAGCAGGGACGGCGTCATTGCAAACTTTCAGAACGCCAATATCCAGGGTCGGTGCGAGTTACCAACATCCACCTTACACCCACTATCTTAATATTCACATCTTATGCCCTATGCCCTTCTTCCCTTCATCAGTGTCACCTTAACGATAAAAGCAGTGCCCAACAAGGGACTGTCCTCTCTGGCCGGTGACAGGCTGAGCAGCATTAGATGAAACGAGAGTCATGGAAGATCCTTCTGCCCATTTGTCGCTGCGAATAAATTTTGCGAAAGTGCACTAAAATTATTCATTCGCTCCATTTTCCTTTCTATCTTGTCGTCTATTGTACCCTGACATTTCTCTCTTTTTGAATCAGTAGCTTCAAGGTAATGTACATTTGACTTCACGTTATTCGAATGGCTGACAAATGTGTTTGTCGCTGGGACGAATGAACTATAAAGGATCAAAAATGGTAAATATTTATATGAATAAAATAACTCCTGCTATTCATTGGTCTGCTGTATCATGCCTAATTCCCTGACCATCTATCAGTCACCGCAACTGACCCATAAACTCGCAGATTCGAACCGTCAGTCTGAAGTGGTATGAGTGACCATCAGTAAAGGCATGTCAAATGTGCCAACTCATTCAGTCACACCTTAATTACCATATAAGTAACTCCATATCTCACCGCGGCAAAGCGCAGCACCTGATTGGAGGAGAGTGGTTAGAGACGAAAGCGAGTCAGGGAGTGAGTGCGAAGGTAAAGGTGTGAGAAATGGGTGATGGTAAAGGGAATGAAGAGGATTGGGGAAGAAGGAAGGAAACTGGTGGTGGAGAAGTGGTCTATTAGGTTAGGCATTGTCCTACTAGCGTGGATGTTGAGAATTCGAGGCTCTCACTGGACATGCTACTAATTTAGTCGCTTCCTTTTTAGCACAATTTACTTTCCTTCTCCTTCCGGTGTCAAAGTAGACAGTCTGCTCATCTTTCCTGTTTCAGTTCGTTGCTGCACAGGCACAGTGCTACTACAAGCAGCGCAGGGTATAAAGGGACTTTACGGCCCCACCGAAACTTGAACCCGTAGTTTCCTGATCCAAAGTCAAAGGCCTTATCCATTAGGCTACGAGACCGACACTCATTGCTTCCCCTTTGAACTCCATTTTCTCCTTATCACTACCATCCGATGCAGTTAAGCAGCACACCTCCTTCTTCTATCAGTCCATTCTTTGCAGCTTTAATGCGATTGTTTCAACATTTCTGTATGTGCGAAATAATTCTACTTTCGATGACGTCGTGGTAGTGACTAGGGCTGTGTTTGCGTGGATGCCTTACGAAGCAGGTGCTCCAGCCGGCGACAACGGGCAAGGAAGATGATTTGTGGCTTGCTGAGTGATCCTGACGCTCAGCTTTATTAGTTAGACCTCATGTGCCGCGTTCTTCTCTCAGCGAAAATAGCGATTGTTCGTTCCGAAACCGCAAAACTTATTATTCGCAGCCCAGAAAATGGGCGCTTATGACGAAGACATATGACATTGGCCTCTGCTTTGCTTGTTCGGAGAGCTCTATTTGCACCACGGAAGTCTTTTCGGTTCCCACAATGTTCCACAGAAGTGAATCAATTTAAATACCATACTGGTCCTTATTCTGGCATTTACACGGACGTTTTTTGGTTTTTACTTACTAAATTACCCAATTAACCGAATTGGCAGTAAAGGAGAAAAACATGTCACTGCTTTTGAAAGCGTGAAAGTTTTTTCACTTTCTATCTCTTATGTGGTAAAAAAATGTACTTCTGACCATGCTTCATTATTGCGCAATTCACGTCTCGCCGATCCCAATTCATCGTTTTGGTCGACAACCAGCAGAGAAGTATTGAAGTTACCAAGGCCCTTAAGAAATGTTGAGAGACATTTCGTCTTATTCGACCTATTCCCTGTTGTTGAAAGCGACTGCAATAACTGGTGCCTGATAGGCCGCGGGAGACCCCAAGGCGACTTGTGAAGAATTCACCAGATGGATTATGCAGTCATACTCATAATGCGTACAAAGTTTTTCGAAAGTCTAATTCGACCGGTAATGCAGTCCACACTTTTAGTATAACAACACCCTTTTAGGCAAGCAGGCTACGAGCACGATTGTTTCTTGTTTTTTGGAGATCGATTAGCAGATACAAATTTTGGGACTTCAAAACAAAACCTACATTCCTCATTCGACACCATGTAAGGATGGGAGCTGGGACCAGACCGAAATCTATAATTCTGCAGAGTTGCTCGGGTTCAAGCGCGATTAACAAGCGTAGATTAGGATCCAACTGCTCTTTCTTTTATGGCAGAGCATCAGAATCTTTTCGAATGGAATTAGTTAGAGGTAGTGAGAAAAGCAACTAGCATCGACATCTGTACAGCGCAATCCATTTTAAATGTACTGCCATCTAGTAGTAAAGAATTAACATTTGGAGAGAATTCACCTCATGCTCAGTTAGCCGTGTGAAGATTAACCATGTTAAAGGCGTTAAGGTAGCTGCATACCCCTGGAGCCATTCCGGGTGGTGCATCGGTGATTTTGCGTTGTGAACTGTTTCGAAATAGCCATTATCAGAGCAAGCCAGCATAGATTTGGTGTGTATCGAAGATGCGGAGCCTAAATAATTGGCGCCAGGGAGACGTCAACACATTGCCTGCCCATTGCAAATGCAATAAAATAAAAAAGGACCTCAGAAGTTTTTATGCACAGTAAAATCTTGCTGCAACAATGGCATTTATACCATTGTCTGCATGCAGCTAATGGGCAATCTCATGGTTCCTCAAATTGCCGTTGCCAGATAGACTTGTCTAACATGCATCGATCAAATTGTCGAGGATTGGGTGAAATATTATCGTGTGAAATAATTGCATACAGCTTTCAGGAGGCGAATCATTCCGACAAGTTTATTTTTAAATCGCTTGCTATCAATTGCAAAATGCGGCAAACTTTAGGCTTCACGGTCCAAAACGTGAGCATAGCTAGAAGTTGACGGAAAGAGGCAATTAGTTTAGCTTGCATGGACCAGGTCTGACTACGTCACTTATGTTACAGGTTGTTATGTCCTTTTCCGGGCTACTCTTAGAATTCATTCACTTCTTCCGTGTAGCTACATTAAGCAATATATCATCTCAGGGGTGTTACTTTTGCTGGTAAATACAAAACAAAGGCACGAAAATGTGTAATTTTATGGCAGCTTATCCCACAAGCATAGTACTAAAGAATAAATCTTTTCATACATGACGACCTCAACAATTGAGTACCACCAGAAATCCCACGCTTTCCCACAAGCATGCTATGCATCGGTCACAGCAATAACTACTCGTGTGGCTTGAGTATGCGCATTCGATGCAAAATAAATGAGTAGACTGGGAAGTGTTGAGGCATATGTACCTCAAGAAAGCTCACGCACTGATAGAAGGCCCATCTGTTTAAGCAGTATATAGGCTAAAGGAGGTGAATGATGAGCTACTGGTTGTCTGAATTGTTCTCTGTTGTCGTCATTAATAACCAGCTTTTGATCACGTAGTGAATTAAAACGAAAATCATGGAGTAGCTTAACAGATTCTGACCTTATGCATATCAAACTTTACTTCAAAAAACATCCTCGGTTTTACAGGATGCAATGTTCTGGTTTAATTTCAATATGTCTTATTTTATGTTGCTTCATCTCTTTCATTTGCAGGTGCAAACAGTAAGGTCCAATCATCACATACGCACGTCTCGGACGTGGCTACTCTGGCTCAGCTACGGGTAAGTCAATTTTACTTGCTTCACGCAACCTCCGTCAGGGTGTGCCAATAACCTGGTTTCTGTACCCCATTTAGGGCATCGACATCGCAATATAGAGACGAATTCTCACAAAAGCTTGAATTTCATGCACTGAATATTTTTTAGCGATGCGCCATGTAATTCGGACAAACCGTGTCTGGGTAAGGAATTTTGCAAAGGGTGGTGACCCACTATCTCAGCTGTCAGTGCATTACGATTGACTTTTCGTTTTTAGTCTTGGTCCTTAGGCCTTCGTATTGAGTGCAATGATCACATAGGCAGGGGAAACAGTGATCGAGGCTGTGCTCATTCAGACTACGCTTCACCCTCAGTTGCAGATGGCGCTCCTTCCACTAACCTATTCGTGATCACTGATCGCCTCTCCCTTAGAAGATGTATTCTGGCATGCATTTTGTCGGTGTCGCTACTTTCTAAAACTGTTTAGCAGTTTGATAAACAATAAGGTGCGATCATCAATTAGAGGATGTTTGTAAGACCACGGACTAATTAAATGTTGGCGGATTTGTACAAAACACACACAGGGACATTTCGTCTTGCAATCCAACTAAGTCTAATATTAATGTAAAGCATTCAATGTACGATTGCTGCCTTAAATGAATGAATAATAAACGCATACGGATGCTCTAAGCAGCATCCATCATAACGAATGCAAGACATAAATAAATTGGGAGTGTTCGAAATGCGTGACCGGTGTTGTGCTTTCTGTGTCATGGAATTACTGCCAGCGGGCAACCGCTGATAAAACATTCTTAACCTTATCATTACTATCCCTAAAATACTGTGTCTAATAATGCTTTAGAACCCCAAGTGTACAGCTTAGACTTTATTTAAATGAAAGCATAAATGTCAGCTTCCTTATGCATTTTACTTTTGTGTAAAAACAAAAAACATTGAATAAGCCACCCACCCATCCATTTACACATTTGCATTATCAGGATTGATGTGGTGTGATTGCACGACGCTGGAGCGGAAAGCCGATAAGGGAACAAGACATGGTGAAGCAGAGGCGATGAGGTAGGCATAACTCACCTTATTTTGACAACTGTTCTAATGTCGGACCTACGAAGACTGCTAAACGCTTGTCTTCCAGTCCTTTCCTGTCCACTGGAGCAACGCACGATTCCACTAGTCGAGGGAGAGAGGCTGGCAACAGGAATGGGTGAAGGAAGTAGGAGCACGTAATAGCGCATCTGGTTTCTACCCAGGATGTTGTTGATTCGAGTCTCCGTGCAGCTATGATTGCATGACCTATGCTTTCCTTCCCTTGCCTCCCGATGCTTTGCTCGTAGTTGGGATTTGTATCCACTGTTTGGAAGCCTTATCTCCAATTAATTCATTCTCGCTGGCCACGATCAAGCTATATTATGGCAAACGTATTTCGTTCCTACTTGCCGCAATAAATCTCTGTGCTCGCAAGCCAATTTCTCCTACCTCACCTTCTACTCGTCCTCCTCCTGCCTTGAGCTCTATTGGCTGGCACGGAGTAGACAGACAGGACGCAATTGCAGTGAGTTTTGAAGGCGGCATAGCGGAGTGGAAGGGTAAGGTACGGGGATGAAGCGCACCGATCTCGACGTGATTTGAACATACATCTAGAGTCAGATGCTCCACCCTCACACTACTAGGTTTCCATGGTAGTCTTCGTGCCATTTCGTCAGTGCCATCACTAACCAACGCCAATATCTGATACATCTGCCCTTCTCCCCTTGCAGCATTGTGATCTTTGCAGTCGCCCACCTCTGCTGCCAGCATCAGATGCTGTAGAAAGCAGTAATGGCATGTAGACATGTATGAGTGATAATATAATGATACTACCACCACCTTTGCCTGCGCAGGTTTCGGGTGCGATGGTGTGCAGATGGGAAGGAGAGGAAGGTGAGTGGGTGGGATGGGTTAGAATAATAGGAACCTCACCTCCCACGCGTTATCTCCCTTTTCATCCATCATTATTAGCAAGTCAGGCACACAAGCAGAATTGCCTCATATGACCGGATTTCACAAAATTACTTTTACTTTTCTAAAGCCATCTTAATTTTGATCCAAAGCTTGTTTCCCAGACGAGTAGTTTTGAGCGGCCAGAGCTGATGAAGTACTCCGGTTAAATGATTTTGATTTAAGCTGTCATGGCGACGTACCTTAACAGTGGTTGTGGCCGCAGAAACGCCTTAATCAGGTGGAAAGCATGCAACTCTAACTTTTAGTAACCTACATTCGATCAAAAGACTTCGATGCAGATGGATTGTAGTAGAATAAGCCATCATCGTTTAGATCGCTTCTACGATGTACAGCATGAGAATTATGAGAAATCAATTCCATTCTTTAATTTTGCTTCAATCATTTGGATAAATCGGCTATTTTAATGTTTGTAGTAAAATGCAACGAAATTTTCATAATAATGTTTTCAGCAAATCATCTTGAACAAAATTATTAGGATCAGCCAGTTTTATTCCGTTGTGATTAAGGTGATAGCGCTTGGATTTTTCTTGTTCTTTTTTTCCATGTAGCCGTGACTGCTAGCCTACTCATTTTAGTAGGCTAGTTGTTTTCTGAGAAGTCTAAGAAGCTGATTTTACCCACTTACGCAAGCTAGTGGGATTGATGCAAATAAGAGTTCCATAAAATTCTGTAATTGATGCTGTTAGACAATCCAGCTCATCGAGTTTGTGACATGCTGAGTTGCAAATTGTGGGGTTCTCAATGCACTTAAGTTGCAAGTGCCCGTGTTTTCGCCCACCAGTTGTGCGTTAACCAAAATTACCCATTAACCATCCCTTGTTGTTCTATTCACCGTTCCTGCACTACCGTTTAAAAGTGATTTGCACGCAGTCGATTCGCTCAGTTCAATCTGCCACATGATTGAACCCGCCTTTAGTCTAGCGACCGCCTCCCACCACACCTTGTTTGTCAAATTCGCCTAACCATTACAGATTCGCAGATGCATATTCATGTATCTACCTTCCTTCATTGTTTTAGTGAGACTAGAACTGGTTCCTTCTCCATCTCCCATTTCGTTTTCACAAATTGACATCCTCCAAAGTGAAATTTACAATTTGTCCATCTCCCTCTCCTCCTGAGTCAAACTTCATCGATGCCATTTTGGTAAGTTCCACCCATGTTTTGACTGTCCATATCTATTACCCATTACATGCTTGCCATGATTATTGCCAATGGTAGGCCTGAACTTAGATTAGACTGAACTGGACTTTGCTAGTGATCGTATCTCATTTTTCTGCTTTCTGCCTCGTTCCATGCCAGTGCTCCTGTTTCTTCTTTCCTTTTACCACTTCAGCCCATCCCAGACCCCATCCATTCAGCCTCGCCCTCCATTGTACTCTCGAGAATGAAGGTAAGCACGTCGGCCTGTTATAACCTCGCAATTTGGATTCCAACTGGACTTTTACTTACCGCATTGCTGATGTCCATTCTTTGTTCTTTTAAAAGATCTCTATACTGTGTCCATTATGCAAACCTACAATAATGCGCAACTTTCCTTTATTTGAAGTTGCAAATCACTATGGAACGTGAATATGCACCCGTCTTAGAAGAAGGATAATTCGTCATCAGGTATTTATATGAAGATTATGATAGTCATGAGGTATGATGCTACCTATTGAGATGCCGGCAGGAGACAACTTAATGTCAGTTCCTTCATTCGTGGGCGCTGCTTCGCTGGCTGCAATAGCGAAGGAACAAGGGGCGATATTCTGTGTAGAGTCTATGCGAATAAGTGAAATGTAACAGCTGGAATGGAGACCCAATCGGCAACCTGCGTTAACAAGCATGTAAGTTTATTTCGTTTTTGCGAGTTTATTTTACAATTTAATCACATAAATGAAGATGAAGACTGTGCTTTATATTCAGCAGAAAGTAGACTGCCCACAAACGCTATTATTGCGTCATGTGCATCGTTGAAACTAAATGAATTCTCCTCTGTCCATGCTGCATTACCATAATTTGCTTGAACCCTGCTTCATCTCGTCGAAAATGGCATTGAAAATAACAGAATGGAAAAATAGAACAGCCCAAAGGTGAAAAACAATAAATACAAAAGAATGAATCATTCTGAAGGGCCCAATGATCACCTGTTCCCAGGGTGAAGTCTTATCTCAATAGGAGCTATTCAGTCGTCGGAGCATAATAATAAGCACGAGAGTTTCATCCTGTATTGCTTAAAATGAGCTCAGAATGTCCTCTTTACCACCAGCGCCTCTACCTAATGCAAGCATGCTAGTCAGTGATATAAATGTCCAACCAAGGAAGCTTTCTTAATAGCCATTTTCGGGATCGATTGTCTGGTCAAGTGTGGGCTTGGGCTATCACTTAACAGAAGCTTGAATATTTTGCTGACGGCTAGCGTTTGATCCGGAGTTGATTCGAAGAAAGGGGATGAACTCTGTCTGCATTGACTGCGTTGCTGTTTCTCATTCTGCGGCACTCAAGTGCAGGTGTTTTTACCACTTTAATGAAAGGCGTGGCTGAGATCTCACTCAACAGCGCATTAGCTCGTTTCGACAGCATTTGTATTGTAACGTAATGCTTAACATTTCCTATGTTACAACCGCTTCTTTTCAATGCTGTTGACTATGTGGTATGCCCACTGATTTCATGCGATTGTGAGTTGCTATTCATGGATGCAGCTGGCTTCTGGCCAAACTATATAAGATGTGGTGGCGATAGGAGTGGTCATTCGTGAGTTTTGTGGTGAGAGAGACAGCCGTTTCGTTAAACTATCACATTAAAACTACCCTAGATGTGGCAAAATTTGATGGCGGATGTGGTACGGACAACAGCGGGCTTGTGAGTCTACGAGTGAATGGAGAAATAGGCAATGTGTCTAGTCAAGGTTAGGAACCGGCAGTGTATGCAACGTGGGATCATATGTGAATGCGATGTTTAGACATGGTGTGTTTCGTATAGGAATCAATGACGTTGCAAACCTAAATGTGGCTTGTCCGATTGTAAAAAAAATATGCACGAAATTTTCAAGTTTTTATATAATTGGCATGTAAGCGTAACATCAGCGGCAGAGGTCATGGAACCTCTGCGATGCGGTTATTGTTGCCATTTGGAAGGAGCATAGCAATCCCTTTTACGAAACAGGGAAACATAAGGAGGCATTCAATATCCGGCTCTAAAGTAGTCAGGCAAAGCCACAAAGGAGGCGCCTAAGGTGAAGGTACCGAAGATGGACAAGGCGAAGAAGAGGAGGAAGGAGACCTACGGCATCCGCATCTACAAATTGTTGCACCAAGTGCATCCGGACACGAGTATCTTGTCGAAGGTGTTGTAGGTCATTAGATTTGTCGTGATCGACATCTTCGAAGGTATTGCCACCGAGTCGAGCCGGTTAGCGCATTGCAAGAAGAAGTCGACATTCACCAGCAGAGCGGTTCAGACTGCTGTGTGTCTGATGCAAGCGCACCAGCTCCAAGTGAATGGAATGGGTGTGGAGTGCAGAGTGAGGAAGTGAATGTATCTCACGGTCCTCTTGAAGGTCACTACAATCTCCACCTTCATTCTTGGTTGTGTGGCAGAAATATACATTCCTACAACCACTTCTAGCTCGTATCCATTGTCGCCATGCCCTCAGGTTGCTACTGTTGGTTCTGGCAGTGCCTATGTCTAGGTGTAGGTGAGGACAGGGTAGAGCAAGGACAGGAAGTGGATATAGTAATGGGCCGTGTAAGGATGCTTATGATGGTTGGGTCGACAGTGAAGGGGAAAGAGGGAAGAGGGGTAGGCTTTATGCTGGATTGAGTGACTCCCAGTGCTCTCACAAAAGGGCGTCTCATTCACATGCCTCCACCTCTCACCCACTCTTGTGCACACATCTACACATCTCTTGTGTAGACGCACATCGTCATAGACAACCGCTGCCACCGACATGGCTATCGGTTGTACTCAATTTGTCCAACTTGTCGCATCAAACTCTTGCGCCATGGCAATCCATCCCACCACCAGCCCACCAATGTGACGTACAAGTGCGTGTAAGGGAAGAAAGAAATGCACCGCACCCTATCCGAATTCCCGTGGTAATTCTGCATGTCGTAGCATCACCGCTCAACACTGCAGCTTCTACATTTAAGACAGTAAAACAGACCAACACCCAAGTGTCAGCCCATCGGCCGACACATCCGGTATTCAACTATCCAACCTGTGGTGGTGCTCAAGAGAGCCATTGCCGCACTAGTAGTCGCAAACTTGGCCAGTTAGTCTGCCTGTGGGGCGGCACTTGGTCGGCCTACTCTTCACTGTCCACCAGCTTCTCCGTCTTCTTCGACAGAAGTACCGCCTAAATTTTGGGCAGCACACCATCCTGCACGATTGTCACACCACCCGACAACTTGTTCAACAACTCGCCGTTGCGAACGGCCAACTACAGGTGACGAAATATGACGCACATCTTGTTGCCGCACGCCGCATTACCTGGCATCTCCACCACCTCGACAGCCAGGCACTCCAGTATAGCAGCCAAGTCTAATTATGCATTTCGTATGCACGAGAAGATGGCGCCTTATTGAAAGAGGACTTATGCGTATTACCTTGGTATTACCTCCTCGATGTTCGCACTTATGCTCACCTCCAGAATATTGGACCAGTTTTACTAAACCTTGTGTAGTTAATGAGGCGAGTAGTCTAATCATTCGCCGATGATAAAAACGAGTTAAAAGGAATGGCTCAGCACATTCGTCGCAGTTCCTAGACTAACGCCCGATCGCAGTCCATTTTGCCTATTTAGACATAAAATGCTGCGGGTGGGTTTCATGAGGCTGCTTTAAAAAATCCAGCTCATCCAACTTTATTCTTCACTTACCCATTAGATGAGAGGTTGTACGAATTCGGTGCGCACCATTACGTAGATTGGTATTCTCAATTACGCTAAGGAAACAGAATCTAATTGAATGGACTTTTTGTCCACCACAAATATTGTAAGTACTTTTCAGCTGGTGCAAAAACGCTCCACTTTTGTCCGAATCGCAAGAAAAGATAAATCGCTAGGCATTCGGCCTGCCAATCCAATTGTAATAATCCCGCCAGTTATTTGAAAGGTAAACCTTTAAACAAACTGTCAGTTGGAGCTTAATTAACTTTTGACAACGCCTTTCTTGTAAACTTTAAGCAAATATAAGTCTCAATTCCTAGATATCAACAGAAGACACAAGAATTCGCCCCATTAGAAAAAACTATAGCTATGCACGCAATGTGTTCTTATTATTAGTTTTATGCCGCAGGGAGAGCTTTGTGCAAGTGAGTGCCTAGGATACGATATAGCACGATCTGATGATAAGCAACTTGAGCCATACCTGCAGTAAAGATAGGGAGATCCATCGTTGGATTAAAAAGGGTGGTAACACTTGGAACGAATGGCTAAAAGACGTTGTTGTCGCATTCTATTTGGAGGTACGGATAAATGAAATGTAAAAACAACCTTACGGAATTGTTTAATACGGCAGCATACATAGTAGCAGTAATAGGTTCTCTTCCAAAAAGTGCTTGTGGATCATAATCATTTGATTCCGTTTGATAAGTAGAATGCATCACGAATCATTTTAAAACATAATAAATGCATATGACTCGTGCAATTTTTAAGACATAATTAACTGCATTTTGTATTTTTTGTAAAGTGAATAAGTCTTTGAGTCAAGTAATTCCAGCATCATTTTGAGGGTCATTAGCGGTAACTATTTTTCTCCTCGGTAATATAGTATACCCTTTGTCACATTAAAACGCCATGATTTTGGCAAAAGTGGAACTCGTTCCATAGAATAGCATAAACTTTTCCGAGTCACCCAAGATCGTTTAGTGAAAATGGCAGCGCAGACCTTGAACTCCACAAATATGTGTCGCGTTTGATTTGAGCATAATTTGCTGGGCATGGCTATTCAACGAACGTTTCGAAATCAGAATCCCGTCTTTGCCATCGCTTCAATACAACTCAGGTCAGAATGAATTGTGTTTTGTAATTTTTAATCACGTCGTTGTGCATAAAGAAACAACAGCTATTCGCTAGATTATTTGACTTCACCACTTTTTTCCAAGATCTTAATCAGTAATGAACAGTAAGAATAATTTTTCAGTAGTTAATACAGTGCCAATGTCCATAGACTACGTTCAGAATACTAATTTAGGTTATTTAACAGTTGTAAGGTTGCTGTTAGGAGCTTTCGAGGCAATTAAGGAAAATGACTTATCCATAAAGTAGCTGCTTGCCTTATTCCATCTGCGATGCATTTGTCCGTTCAGGTCCAGGATTAGTCAGAATTAAAACACAGCAGCTTATTCCATTCAGTGATTGCTCTCAGTCGTTTTCCTATTTAATTATAAGAATTAGGGTTTGGCCAATGATGAAAGCATCAAGGTTAGCACGGAATCGTGATAAGCTGCCTTACGTGCTGTATCGTCTACTACTTTCCATCTTGCTCCCAGCTTTCGTCTTTGTAATTCAGTTATTCGCCTGTGCCTCCCTCCCGCTTCGTCTTCTCCTTGCATTCGGTCATCTGTTCATTCTTCACTTCTGTCGGCTCTCTCGCCATCTCCTCATCACTCCCAACCTTCCGACTTGCCATTTCAGAGAAGTCAGAAGGCCGAAGCGGATGAATACTGTAGAAATTATGGGTATGTTATGCTACCAGCCCCTCCACCCCTCCTCTTGTATCCCTGTCCTATCCTCTCCTCCTTCTTCGTTTGCGTTCGTAACTTCAATAATATCAAATCTGGTACTCAGGGTATGTCAAACGAAAAGGGCAGTTATGACTAACCTCTTCTAGTATGTAATTCGAAGAAGATTGAATTCCTTTTATTGAGTCAATCACCTCATGCTTTCAGCAGTCAGATGACTAGATCAGCAAGCAAGGGGACCAGATCAGGAATAGATGGGAGAAAGAAAGAAATGAAGAATGATGCACTATAGTACCTTGCAGAATTATCACATGGTGTCCATTTTCAATCATCTTTTCCGTTTTCTTATCCTGTCTTGTTCTACGCTCTCTTATTTTCAAATCTTTGTCTCTACCTTAACCATTTCCTTGCCTCTTTCAGATGTGTAATCACTTTGCTTTGCAGTGCAACGCATTAATTCTGCCAAGCATAGGCCTAGGTCCCCACAAAATAAACTCATTGCCGTTATCTCAGACGCGGGGCTTAAATAATTGGCGCCAATGCTCATTACAAAGCATTTATACAGGATGGATTAGGGTGGATTCGATATGAGCTGGGTCCACATTAGCAGCTCCTCGGAGGGTTTGATTGAAAGCGTAGACACAATAACAACGCATTTGGCTACTTAACAATTAATATTTGCACTCGCTCTTTAAGCACTGCTGCAAATGGAGAAATACTTAAAATACAGTTAAAATTAACCCAAGAGAAAAAGTGTGGGTGTTAAGGTAAGGTCTTATCGTTCAAAACGTTTTGGCAAATTGTGATGAGTTTTGATGGCGGATATCTTGGCTTGTCCGCCTTCTTCTAATACCTATCTGTTCACATGTGTCACAAGAAACTGCGCTACTGCAAACATCTGCAACTTGTTGTAGACAGCCATTGTTGAAACGCAGAGCTCATTAACAACTCACAGCAGTAACAACGAGCCAAACACACGATAAAGAATCACCACAAGGCGTAATTTCTTTATTAGGCCATCAGATGCAAACTTGAATAATCTGCCACATTGCAACTTTTATTATAATATTCTCCGCAATTGGCAATGCTGTAAAATTCGATTTGGTGTATATGACGCTTTTGAGGGATATAATTTAAGGCGAAATCGACTCGCTAGTTTGTAACTGCCATACTGAGGGAGGTATCTGAAATTACCCTTAGTTCTACAAAATCGTTTAATAGAAACATTTCAGCTGAAGAGAATTCGAAGTCCAAACCACAAAGTCTGACCAGTCATTTAGCTATTCACCCGTTTTTGCGACTGCTTACTCAAATACGACCTCCACAATGTTGAGGATGTATGGGGGCGAATAGATTCAAATGTAGAAACAAAACACACGCAGAGTTGCAGCTAGTGGTGTTTATCACTCAAATAATTGCCTTGCCTACACCACAATAACCAACATTAACCACAGCTGCAGCGAAGGCACAGAAGAATACCTAATGTTAGAGGATCACAAAGTGACAATGGCGACATGAGCGTTAAATGAAGTGCTAGTATCCCCTAACGCGGTAACGCAGGCTGCGTGCGCTTAGCTGTTAAACGTGCCAAGAACAGTCCATCAGGCTGCATCGATTCAACTGTCAATACTCATTCTGCATCTGTGGCCACGGAGGTGAAGTTCGCGGAATGAAGTTGAACCTTGGCCAGGCGTAAGCAAGCTCCGCAGAGTTGGAAGCAAGGACAAACTAGGCCGTAGGCACAGATCGTCGCTCCTTGGGTCCCTAGATGTGGTTGACTTTACCAATCTTTAATCTCTCTGCTCATTGTGCAAAACACTCACTCATCCTAAATTCATCCCTCCACCTTTTTATTATGGCGTGTATTTACGGATTCGAGCAGCAGCCCAGCTGTCCAATTTTTGTCTGTGCAGAAATCATAGACGTTTGACCCATCTACTTGGCTGATCGCCTGCTTTGAAATCTCCCTAGTTAGGGTTTCACACGTGGTTGACTCATTTGCGATCAAGACTTACGCGTATATGCATGCAGTTTTCAGTGGCTAAAACTTGGTTAAAATTTGGAGTCGTTGATCTTTTTGAGGCTCGTAGAGGACAATATTTCCCGAAACTGAGCAACTGATGCAATCTTAGTCGGGCCTGGTCATTTCGAACGACTTATGCTTTCGTATCGTTTGTATACCATCCAGACTGGACGAGTCGCCAAAAACATTGCATGAAATCGAAAATTAGCGTGATAAGAAGAGGTGGAGCAAATTTTTTGAGAAACAAATGTGCGTAAAGGATCGAATGTGCAAAGGGTATATTAAGACTACCTTTATTGATCATTTCGCCTAGGAGAGCAGCAGATGCAAGGATGGTTTGAGACTAGGCTTCCCTATGATGCGTTTCGAATGCGTTAAATCGGTCTTCTTTTCGGTGTGATGTGGTTGGTTCTAAGCAATCGAATAGTAAAACAACTTACAGTTTAGTAAGGGAGCGTGAAATCGTGAAGTTGTTATCATAGGTTCCCTACAACCTACAGCATTGTGTTAATGGCACGTGGGACCATTGCTTCTGATTGTCAACTAAGTAGCAACAGTGGAGCACAATTTTAGACGAAGTACTACTGCGGACACATGTGGCTACACATACAAGGAGACAATAAATGAATTATTTACTGACATTGAAAAAAGCAGAGCGATGATTTTGGCAGTAAGGAATTGAGTCGGAGCTGTTCTGCTTGTTCATTGCCAGTGATGCGGCAATCCACCACCTGCTGCTCCCCCAAGAAGGACTGCAGTCTTCTTGTTGTGACCAAAAGAAGTCGCATGTAAAGTTGCCAAGAAACTGCTTTCAGATGTAATGCACGATCAGTCAAACAATGCTGCTTATCCATTTATTGGTAGTGCGTAATAGCGGTGGCCTTTTCCTTCTAGTGGACGTGGGGACCGGTGAAGGGGAATGGTTGTCTTGAGGCATGGCGAGAACATGAGGAGTTGTTGTATTTTCTTTGGTAGAGTGCATTGGAGAGGCCTCCACCTCCCAAAAATTCACAGCATCTTATCCCGCTCAAAGTAAAAGACAGGCATTTTCTACTTCTAACTACAGAGAGAGGTGAAACTATCGAATAAGACTGAAGATTTTTAGCATATGCAGCATAAGCTGCACGAACTGTTCTCCAGATTGGTTTTGTAAAAATCGGACTATCCAAATAAGTCTTCGGTGCTATTGCTTGCCACTTCCTTAACTTTGCGATGATTTGTAGAGCTTGCAGATGCAAGCACATGAAGTTGGAATGGGACACATGGTGATAATGGAGAGACTCGACAGGGACATACGTACTGCTAGTTTTTGAGGAAGAGGTGTAAGACACGTGAGTATATTGTAATACTTTTTGCATAAGCGTACGCAAACATGCTTCATGTGTAGCTGCGCAGCCACGAGTAGGACTTGCTGATCAGATTTACCATCACACATTAGAGAATGGAGACCGAGTGCAGAATAAAAACGAATCTATTTGGAAGTCAATTCAGTAACACCTTCTTATAATTCAACTATGGAATGCTCGCATTTTATCACTCCTTGAAAATGTAGATGGCAATTACGTCCACTATTTTTAGTCTAAGGATGTCACCTAACAGAAGCATGCTTTTCTGCTTATCTAATTTAAAAAAATGATTTAGGAATTCTTGAGACTTTTCTACATCTTAAAATATGAATGCAATACAACTCACCTTTGATTTTTACGTGCAATAATGATGAGACCACTTCTACCACCATACCAAAGCTCCACCGGACAGAGAGAGTATTCTAGAGGCCCAAGGCATGAATCACATGCGGTAGCTATCGCAATGGACCAGAGCTCAGTACTAGAAGGTTTGCAGCCTATTATTTTGTAGACCTGCACTCAATTTGATAACAAGGTGAAAGTTTCGGACGGCGCTTACATAAACACCCGTTATTTTTACGAAAGCTTAGATTAATCTCATGTAGTAGTAGCATTTGTGAATTTTAATAAACAAAATGAGTTCGGCTAAAATGAACATTTTAGACTACCAGCTGTGAGTGCGCACGAAGCATATGATTCGTCATATACACCCTAGCTACCCAATAATCTCTCCATGGCTGGAAAAGGAAAATATCCGAACCAAAAGCCAGTCAAATTTCCCGAGTGTTTTTAAAGCCAAGTGTCATGCGTGTGTATTTCAACAGGCACGTTTAGCAATTAAGCCATCCCAAACTTAAATTTCTGTGCTATTTATGCTAACGAAATATTGTAAATAGGTAAGCTGTTATGAGAGTGAGCACTTTTAGTTTTCAATTCAAAGATTTTAGTAGCATCACCAACATCACTAACCCAGCATTAAGCGCAGTCTTTTGTATTTACCCCACCATGAATAACAGGTTGGATAAAGTCCGATGACTCCGTTATATTTCTCAAGGTGTATATATATTTACTCACGAAGGCGACTACTGCTGGTGTTTTGGTTAGTTAATTACCGCCGTTCGCCTACCTCCTACTCACTATAATGCTAAATGTATTCCTAGTTAATATTTGCAATTTATGGAGTATGAGGGCTGGCTAAGTAAAGGCGATCTTGGCTGCTGAATGTAATAGAATTATGGAAGAACCTTGACACTAGGACATCAGCTGATCGTCAAACCAGCTACAGGGAGAAAAGGCAGTTAATTACAAGTGAGTCAGTTTGCTTTTTCATGAGAAAGGGGCTGCGCTGTGTGAATGGCTGAGGCGATGTTTGCAGCGCCTTTTCAATGAATGGGTTCGAGCCCAGTGTAAGTGCAAGAGGTAGGTTTCCAATCGCAGCATTGAAAGTTTAAAGCTAATTTAAATGTCTAAGAAGCGGTCAAGGCAAATGAACCTGAGCTATCTTATGCAGGATGGCATAGACTTCCAGCATGGGCTAAAACCTCTGTCTGACGTTGATGGTCTTAGTGTACTCATACATCGTCGCGACAGCAAAATTAAAACATACTTAAGCGGCTAGAACTGGAGACAAGGGAGTTGTAGCGAACACAAGAGTAACTGCCGACGTGATCACATTTTGATATGAATCAGCCAGTGGCCTAAGTAAGTAAATGTTTCGAATGTATGAATCTCTGCTGGTCATTTTGCTAAGCAAAGAAGGAAAATTAAAGCAGTGTATATGTTTGAAATGTATGCAATATATCGGGTTACTTTCATCAAAAGAAAAGAAGACGATAGTAGAAGAGGCGTCATTAAAGAAGAGCATGGGCCAGGACACCTACTTTGTTTCGTGGTGCTCCGAACCACAGTTCTTAAGTTTGTCCTCCATCACGATGGTCTATAATGACTTAAAGAATCTTTGAGTTCCAATCTTAATCAAACATAAATACTTTTGCCAAACATAACATTGAATTCCCCGCATACGCATTTATGTCAATGCCAGTGTGCATAAATATGCGTGTTCATGAGCGGAGATTTTGCGTCAGATTAATAACAAACGGAACATTGAGTGAAACGGCTCTAGTTTTGATCTGAGCGGCGAACACTTGGGCTGCAAGTGATTAAAAGGTTCAATCCTGGTTTTATCAGCCATTTTGTCATATCACTTCACCATCTCATTTCACACATGCTTGGCACCTGTTACCTGATCTGCTTGCGTGTCGCCTAATTTGTTCGGTGCATCACGGAACCTTTGGGCTGCTTTTGTGTCAGCAAATTAAAAGTAGGTGAAATTCAATGCAGTTCGTAAAGAATTTAGCTTATTTTCAAACAACTTATCTGCTTATTTAACCTAAAGATTGAAAGAGTGATCAGCGAACCACAGAAATCGCGCTAAGACGCTGTTTGATTTTACTTTAAATTTAAAATTGTAGATTCCGGCTTGAAACACCCCTAGTGAATCGGGACCTCCAAATCAGCAAGTTACTTGACGCTGTTTCGCTTTGCATGCATCAAGGTGCAGACATTGCACCAATCATACGTTACGCTGGTGAACACAAACACACTAAAGTATCGCATTCTTTAACCCTCTCAATGTTCACTCTTCTGCATTCGTTTGCCCAAGTCTTCTCACCAAATAGAGCCTATTACAAATATATTTTGGGCCAATTTGATGAGTCCTAGTTATCAAGATAATCCTCTTCATTAGCCTTAGAACGTGCTGTTGGTTCGCTTGATGTTTTGAATATTAAGCCCTCCACAAAAGAAAGGCCATGCGAATTGAATTCGCTTAGAGCTATGCATACTTTGCAACGGCAACAGAGGGTGGTGGGTGAGGGTGCCTTCGTTCACAACAGCTTATCTACCTGCATGACTTTATCAGCTAATCAGACAAGGCTGGCCGAGAAAGGGCTTCTAAGATTTCAAAACGCAAGTGTACGCTGGTAAGTCACGGACCGATCCTGAATGCTGGCGCACTAATTGTTCGAAATGACGCAAACACGACCGACTTCGTAACGCTGAGTCCTCACTTACATAATCCACATGGTTATCACGTCCGTGGAGTCATAAAAAGTAGGCGTAGGTTAGTTTCGTTCAACGCTGTTCAAAATGCTTTTATTCAAACAACATAATCTCGTGAAAAAATAAGGCCTGTTTTCGTAGAGTTACAGTGTGATTCAAGACTTTGAAGGCATCTGAACTCCATCTACTTAGTCGCGAAACTTTTGGGACGCGAAGTATTTCAGTCTTAATCGGTGCTACATCACCGTGCAAGCTTCCATAGGAAACCTAACAGGGGCAAAACGGAGTACCGCGCGACTCGCTACACGTGCCACTGCTCTATTCGCACGCATGTCAACAAAGAAAAAGCCCGAAGCATTGGCGAAAGACATGGTTTTTCTACGTCTTCTGATGCACCCGGTACCCAGTTTGACGGAGCAACCCAAACATTCAGCTTCAGAATGGTGTACTGAAATCCTGGTTAGCAAATTTCGATCATCTGGACTTACTCAAACTTTTAATTTCATCAGTCTCCTTTGTAAGGTTGCTACTTAGCATCTATGGATGACTTAGCAAAGCAGATTTATCCGCCAGCACTTGCCAGCCTTTGCTAGCTTCGTCAACATGAGCGCAATGGTGTGTTCATTCATACCGCTGCTCCAAATTTGACCAAATGAAATGGACTGGATTTTAGACATCATGAGACCCTTGCCAAAAGTCCTCAACCGTGTTCCTATACATGAATAAAAGGCAAACTGGAGAAATTTTACACTTTGACTGCCTCGGTTCGTAGGTTAAATGCTTAAAGCACTGAAATGGACAAGCTGTACAAGCTTCCCTTGTATCTTGGCGATTTGTTTTGGTTTTCTCATGCTTCTACTCAGCTATCTCCTGCAAAGTTTTTCCTAGAAAATCTTTTTTGCGAAGCCTAAACGTTTGCTTTATGCGTTTTTATCTTTTCTGTGATTTTCCGTCATTTGGTGCAGGTGCCAGTGTTCCACATAGAGTTTCACTAACAACAGAAAAGTGAGTAAAAGCTCTTCTAAGGGCATCAATATCATCAGACAAATCAAATGAAAGCTATTGCCTTCCTTTTAACAATAAAAGGCCAGCCATTGATAACGGTTTGTTCTTAACCTGCCGATGTTACAGGCAGTTTTAAAATTTGAAATATTTCTAATCACGACCTTTGAAATACAAAGAACTATACTAACGACCTAATTTTGTCGTAACTTCAATCTAGTCTATCCTCGGTCAGTAGAAAAGTAAGGTTAAGCTGAGCTGTGCTTGATACCACTCCTTTTAGCAGTCCAAATTTTTAAGCCGTGATGCTGTCATCTGATGAACAGCTCAGTCATATTACAGTTATCCACCAATCACAAACCGCGATTCCATGAGCTAATTCAAAAACCATGAAAGGAAGAGGGAGGAAACAGTTGATACGTCTTTGTTACAGAGGAATCACGTGTTTAGGCAATGAGTATGGTGTGAAAGTACCGCCTATGAAGGTATCTGCACATATGGCAGGCGTTTACTGTTGCTCATAGTTCGTAATCAAAAAAGTCGTTTTGAAGGACTTCGATACAAGCACGGGTGCCAATACATGGAAGGATTTCTTCCTTTAAACTTTCGCTCCGCCTTCGGCGCTGTCTTCCTACATGATTCTCATCGTAATACACTCGATAAGTACGATTAGATCCAACCTCGTTTGGAGGTTTGGAGAGAGATTATTCTAATCAGGCTTTGATTGGTGCAAAAGCACCCATGATGACCCCTACCTCCGCATCGCAATATGTCAGCATCAGTTCTGACATAATCATTAGAGGGGAAAAGTATGGTAGGAATTAGCCTAATAAGGAAATATCCGTCATTGTACCATCGCTGTTTGAGTGCGAGGAGCCTCAAGTGCCATCGAATTGGTAAGTGCAAGCATTTGATGTCATCCGTGAGTGTAAAACTATAATTGCAACAACCGCTTGCTCGTGTTCTGCTACTACTGACTTAACAGCTAATGCCGTAGTCTCCGAGATGGACAAATAAGAGACGAAAGCAGTGGCCAGGGCTGTCAATTTCAATTAACTAGCAGTGCAAGGTGTCCAACAAGTTGACAAAGAGGTAGTTGGAAAAAAATCGCAGGGGGCGATGACATGCATGTAAAACATTCAGCATAAAGAATTATGAGAAAAGTTGGGGACCAGATAATTCAAGCATTTCAAAGTTGTGCATCACCCGCTCAAATGGTATGGAAATCTCCCGAACCCAAATCGTGCACTGCAGTTGCTCCTTAAAACGTTTAATTTGAATTGAAGAAGTGCACTACATGTCAGCACGCCTGTACCATAACCACCGAAAAGAAATTAATGAGAGTGAAAACTAGCATGTTGAGCTCATTCGCCATTTCTACCACCATCCACCACGATGTTTAACTAAGGCTAAAAAGCAGATGGATATACTGGTTCTGGAGGGGAAAATGAAAGGGAATAAAAGCGTTATAATTAACGACTTTAAAAATAGTTACAAAATGAATTTCGTCTATTTATTAATAAGGCAAAATGAAAGCACTGGGAGGACAGTGTTTTCAACAGGAGGTAAAATGAATTACTAACTACTATGGATAGTTTATTTGCAGATAGGATCGCTGATATGCTGGGAGGCACAGCTGTGTAGTTTAAAACCTCGCAAGATAGGAAGAACCCATGCCAGTCTCCGTGTAGACATCGTCGCACTGCCCCCTTCAATTAATTAAACTACCATTATGGTGAGAATGCTTCAATCAAGGATGGCTACTAAGGTAAGATTCAAAACCAGGCTGAGGGCGAATAATAAATCATTCCTTTGGCAGATGTTACTCTCCTTTGGTCGCTATCTTTTTCCTTTATTCCTATAGTCTATAACACAGCCGCACGATTCCACTTCGCCACCATCATCTCAAACAAATGCGATGCTGTTAGAGCATCATATTCACGAATGCTCTTCTCTGCCCCCTATCACCACTACCGTTTGACATGCTGCATCACTTCCCTAATCGACTTTTATGTGCCCATTTTTAGTCGCATCGGTCTGACAAATATATGGGCGATTGTCGCTTCAGCCCGTTAACCACTTCACTCCTCACCACTTAAGAACTCTCATCATATTTTAGAACTCGAATGGATGCGCAAATTCTATCGCGCTTGAACAAACGCCTGACAAAGTAGCTCACCATCTCAAGCTGCTTAGGATTGGCTCACGAATACTTTAACGAAATTCAAGAGCCCTACGTTCACGAAATGCAAGGCATGCGCAAACTGTGACAATTTCAATATGCCCATTGCACCCCACATATGCTCTGCAATGCATCTACATTCAGTTGTTCCACCTGCCAAGCATCCAACAAATAAATGGACAACATGGTGAAAACGCGGCTGAGACAGCATGTTGGTGGTCTCCAAATACTGTTCAAATGGGCCAATAAAACGAAGCCAACCAAATCGTAATCTGCCGTGGCTTGAGCAAAGTATGGTGAGCAACGTCCTTTTAAAATCACCATCATATTACAGGTGCAAACGCTTGAAGCTGGACAAATTGCACACGTGCGCATTAGCACGTGGATACAGGGACAATAAAGGCAGTTGATGAAATTGTCTGAATGAGTTAGTCCACATTTACTGGCTTTTGTCTGTCGTGCACGCGGCAGACTCGAGTGCAAAAGACACGGAATTAGTCCCCCCATCCTCGGCATTTATACCCCAAAACTAATAAAATGATTAGATAGAGTCATAATTTATTTGCACTGTATTGAACACAGGGCAAAAAGTAGAGTTTGTTTTTCTTGCGTCATAAATAGTGGAAAACTACCCTGCAAAGAGGGTTGCGTTCATTTGTCGTCTCAGTTCTTATAGGTGCAATGAAGCAGACTTTCCAGACGCTCCCCTTTTGAGTGGCCCATACACCTAGAGAATTGCCATCACCACTACGAAGGTGAGTTGAAAACAGCCCACGAGTTTAGATGGGGCTTACTCAACGAGAGAAAATAAGTACCTAGTTGGACGGAGCATTTAAAGCATGCAGCTTCACAACGGCATGAGGCCACCTTTATTAACAAGTTTTAACAGACCGAATATGTTAAAGCCTGCCATTAGATCGTGCTTCTTTCTACGATTACTATCTAGCGTCTACGAGTGATTTAGTACAGCGAATTCGCCAGCCTTTGGTGGCTTCGTCGGCATGAATGCATTGGCAAGGTCATCATATTATTGCTACAAATTTGACCAAATAATATAAACTGGATTTGGGACATTTTGAGGCTAATACTAACAATCATCAACTGCGTTTATCTTTCATGAGTAAAATGCTAAATGAGCAATTAACGTTTTAATCTCTAAACTTCTTAGGTTGTAAGCCCAAAACACTGGATTAGATGCGCTGTATAGTCTTTACTTTTGCTTTTAGAGATCCGATTTCGTTTTCTCCAGCAATCTCCTCGCGATAGCACGCGCTGTTGCTGTGAGGCTAGCTATGGGTCATTTAAATGCTAGAAAAGCTTGTTTTGCAAAGCTTGTTATTCTCGCTTCATGCGTTCTCATCACAATGTATGATTTTCCCGTCATTCGGTGGAAAGGTTTTGTTCCACATAGATATTAACAGACATGATGCAAGTGAGTAACAGCTCTCCTCAAGAACAAAATATCCACTGATAAATCAAATGGAAGCCATTATTTTCCCTTCACTGATTAAAAGCTAGTCATTCAAAGCGATTCGTCATTAGCTTGCCAATGATAGAGACATAGTCCCAAAATTTTAAAATTTTATAACGGTGCCAATTATTAGAGAAAGAGCTGCACATACGATATGGAAGAGAGTGTTTAAAATAAATTTGTCGTGCCTGCAACAAAAGTGTATCATTGGTCAGTTCAAATGCATTCACATGATGGAGATCGATGCTGCAAAATCGAAAGCTCCGCTCATCCCACTTCCACTGCAGTCAGAAATTGGAGATCGATGCTGCAACAACGAAAGCTGCGCTCTCGCCACTTCTACTGCAGTCACATGATGGAGATCGATGCTGCATCCACGAAAGCTGCGCTCGCCCTACTTCCACTGCAGTCACATGATAGAGGTCGATGCTGCGACCACGAAAGCTCCGCTCCCTTTACTTCCACTGCAGTCACATGATGGAAATAGATGCTGCGACCACGAAGCTGCGTTCCCTACTACTTCCACTGCAGTCAAATGATGGGGATCTAATTTTTCCTAATAACAATTTACCTACATTGGATTCATCGGGCTTTAATTGGATTGAGTTCCTCTTTTTTTTATTTGGAGCTACCGTATCTGCCACATTCAGCGTGTATATATATTCCACTTTTGAAGCCTCATCTCAGCGGTCCAGACCATTTGATTTGTCTTTCATACCCCTCGATGCATCATTTTTTATCTATTCGTTGGCACAGCAGTAATTGTGGATCTATTAAATTCGCCAAGGCTCTGCGAGATTTCACGAAACATTCCATCTCACTTGACGCATTCATCGTCAAATTTAAATATTCTGCAATAATCAACGCTTAATGGGGTGCAAGCAATTCTAAGACGTCTTTCTTGCTGAACAACGAGGTATGAATGAATGAATGTACTCTATACCTCCTTTAGGAAACCATCTTATAGGTATCCATTCCAAGCAAACGGATGTAGGCTCCGTCTCTGTTAGACCAATTTAATGTGATCGTATATTGAAAGGCACATTCCTACAATCCGCGATAGAGTGTCCTTTATCGCCATCATTTTGCACCAGGTTTCAGCTTATTACAAATTGCGCTAATTTGTGGGCTTTGTCTTGCATAGGTGACAATAAAAACAGTCGATAAGTGTCCGTTTGATTGTTTTGATAACGAGTGGCTTCAAAACATTCCTATAAAAGCAGGAGGTGGTTTTGGAAAAAGCAGATGGCATAGACGCTTGCCCAACCAAGCCCATTAGCTGATGTGCTGAAACGAGGCAGTGGAGAAACGCGGTGTTGAATGGACCCACTTCCAACATGGAATACTGAGAACAAGATTTACCAAAGCCAAAATAAGGAGCTGCTAAAACATTTGTAACGCCAGTTTAGGTGGTAAACAGCAATATTATTTTATGAATTACTTTGTGCTTGTAATGCTTGAGAAGTGTGCCATCGCTGATAACTTGAATGCCGGGTAAATAAAATGCGGTGCGAAAAATAATGACTAAGCGTGTAATTAAGGCGAGATAAAGGGCAAAAATTACGAAAATCAAAGAAGAGTTGCTGGAGCCTGACACTATTGAGACGTGCCTAAAAAGATTTGTGCGACAAAGATACCGAGGTTTAAATAATTCTTGCCTCTGTGGAAAGAACTAAAATGACCCCACCTTGGCGTAAAAGCATTGATACTTTGTGCGTTCTCCTGTGCAAACGCAGAAAAACGGCTGTTGGTTTGTCCCAAATTTCGGAACATGTGGTAGTTTGCACAACAATGCCAATGACGAATGAGGTCACTCCAAAGAATACACGATTCAGAATGGCGAAAGATCCAGTGGCCGAGACAGCTGCGAATTGGATGTACTTCCACTTTAACTACAATCTCGCTAACGACAGCCATTCGTTATGCCTTGGGTTATCAACTGATCAGACATGGCTGGTCGATGGGGTACTCATGAGGCAAAATGGCGTAAATTGGCCCAGATAACCGCAAACACATTCTAACTTACGCTATGTTGTGAGCACTGACACATATACGGATGACCCCATGGGATCATGGCCTCATTTGCTCGAACCAAAGGTTTTGCACGTAGTCTCTGACACATTGACTTCTGGCTTCATCGAAATTACACTAGAAGATTTGTTAAATAAATGATGTAGCACATCCGAACATGCTCTAGTCATTGGCTTTGTCCTGGATTTTTTTTAAATTATGAATTTTTGCTCTTAAGAGTGTTTGATAGGGCTTTTCTCCTCTCTTCCAATTTTCCCTACACAAAACTGCTTGAATGTGTATGGCCCTAAGTACTATGCACTTCTTCTAAAAAGAATATCTCAGTTTGTGGCGCCGATCGAATTCGCCACTTCTGCTTGCATTAATTACACGGACTTCACTTTTTTCCGGAACATTTACCATTACTCACAGACCCCAATTGTCAGACCTCTTTATAGGTGACAAAATACGCGATCCCTCAAAACGACATTGCGCGCCCTATAGGCGAGGTTCTTTAGTGGATCGACATTTGTTGGGTCGCAGCATTAGTGACTAAATTAAAACTAGTCTGCCCCAGTCCCAATATATCTCTCGTCACATCGACCTTCGGTTTCGATGGCAATTAGGCTTGTTGAACGCGTAAAGCAGTGACAGTGGGTTTTGTTTTAAACCGACACCAACAGGCAGTAATTTGTTCTACATGACATCGATTAAAGTCGCGTGAAGGCTGCTTCAGTAACATCATTCCTTTAGCAGTAAAAAAGACACTAGTGCCGATGCCAATTTCGCTGCGGCATGCCACTCCGCGCAGAGGATTACGGGTTTAATGTTAGTGAACAGCATTATCGGACAGGACGGTAAGGATTGAACCGATTTGCTGTGATCACGGTGAGATCAATCGAAATCTCTGCCCTCAACACGATTCAAATAAAATTTGCCTTAGTATGGGCTAGTTCCCTTCGGTAATGATGGGCTGCAAGGACCAATGCTTATTTCTCCCTATTTACTTGTATTTAATACTCTCTGTTCCTTTTATCAATGTGCTTTCATCACATTTTATTAATTAGATCATAATTACACTAATAATGGCATACTGACGTATAAATTGGGACTCGACACAGCTCAAATTGTAGAACCCTTAATCTTTTGACAAATTTAGCATTAAAATATGTCAATCTCTTGATGTAATTCATCTGTCAAATTGCTACGTGATTATTTGTCGCTGGCCCCTATCAGCATATTAATAAAACCGACTCGACAAACGTCAACTCCCATTAAATTCTTCTCTTATGTGTCCTTAAAGCCATTCACTATCACAAAGCACAACAAATCTCTTGCTAACGAATGTCATCCCTGCTACCGCAGGAGCAAGTGGCATTTTCCTTGGTATTCCGTGCCTTACGAAGATAGTTGCACATCTGATTTGAAAATTCTCTCCAACCTAAGCTGCTACGAGACCAAGTCTAACGCTTACATGTAAAGAAACTTTGAGATGTATCAGCCTCTCTAGCCACTACTGCTAAAGAATGGCTGCCCTTAATTTCTGTGACACAAATCGCACTTGCAATTTTGTCCAATAGCTTTGACGGTCTTCTATTTAGTCTAAAGCAGGCTGAATCTTTCCCGAACACTAACCACTCTGATGAGTTGTGATCTTATGTGCTAAAAAATGCTGAAGGGATGTAAGGTTAAAGCGGTCTAAAGAATCAGTTGCTTCTATGGGGTAAGGATTAAGCTCACTGCGCATTATCTTATTGTTTATAACGGAAGACAGGGATGAAATCGACATCTGACTCTCTTCTGACGTAGTTCAGAGATTATGCGGGTGTGCCGCCACCGCCTGAGTTCGTCTACTTCCATGCACGAGACAGTGCTTTCCGTTCTGTGTAAGTTTGATTGCGGGAATAACGTAAGGTCACACATTTTCAGCGCATTTGTTAACAAAACACTTCGAATGACGCATATGCACTGAATATCTCGGCAACGTTTACTTTTTTAGACCAGGCTGCTTGTATGCTTTGTAATTCCTAAACCTCTGTAGGTCCCAAGCAGCTCCAAAACTTTGCTCTTGAAGTAAAACGTAATAATATTTTTTTTATTATAGAGCGTTGCTTTGCTTTGCTTGAACTCCATCAACTGTCTGTCCAATTTCTTTGGGTCGTCGTGACTTTTGCTAACTTCAAACTCTACTGAGCTTACACCACACACGCCATTAATGCATCGTTTCAATCCATTTATATTTGTTTATACCCTAACTGTTAAGCCATGCTGATCGATTGAGGTGAAACTCGTTTTAAGGGCATTACTATTACCATATACCTGCCAATCGCAGCCAAAGCCCCTACATGGAATATATACGCAGCGCATAGGCCGCGGTCCCGTCTATTCATTAAAACCAGTTTTTTTCTTGGCATACACTTATAAAATACTTGTTATCAATTAGGCTAGTCTGCTCTTGTTCTATTTTTCCATTTTTCAAAACTTTTATCAAGACGTTTTAATGGGTGGATATCACGTGTGGTCGTCACATATAAAGTGACAGTTACTGTTTTCTCCCCAACTACCCCGGATGTCGACTTTGGCGGTCGTACGCACTTTTTCACCTGACGCATATATATTTTGCCAGCCGAGACACTGAACTTGTAAGACATTTTAATGCCAGCACAGTACTCAGGGCCGGCCTTCGACGCTTCGCCATATTCCGCAGATTTTTATTAAGAGGTGGTCCCACATTCAAAAAATGCAGGCTCCATGATACGCTATCCTTACCACCAAGATCTACTTTGCCTGCCATCAAGATACTGCCGAATTGACTGCAATGANGTGCTTCATCTGTCAAATTGCTACGTGAATATTTGCCGCTGGCTCCTATCGACATATTAATAAAACCGACTCGACAAACGTCAACTCCCATTAAATTCTTCCCTTATGTGTCCCTAAAACCATTTAATATCACAAAGCACAGCAAATCTCTTGTTAACGAATGTCATCCCTGCTACCGCAGGAGCAAGTGGCATTTTCCTTGGCATTCCGTGCCTTACGAAGATAGTTGCATCTGATGGCCTAATGAAGAAATCACGCCATGTGGTGATTCTTTATCGTGTGTTTGGCTCGTTGTCACCGCTGTGATTTTTAATGAACTCTACATTTTGCCGATGACTGTCTCTCTACAACAGGTTGTAGGTGTTTGCAGTAGCGCAGTTTTTGCGACACATATGAACAGACAAATAATAGGAGAAGGTGAACAAACCAAGATATCTGCTATTAAAACTCACCACAATTTGCCAAAACGTTTTGAACGGTAAAGCGATACCTTGGCACTCAAGATTTTGTTCTCTCGAGTTAATTATAACTCTATTATAAGTATTTGTCTATTTGCAGCGGTGCTCTTTAAAGAGCGAGTGCAAATTTCAATCATTGAATAACCAATATTAATCTAGGAGAAGGAAGGAAGCTGATTATTTTC
This sequence comes from Taenia hydatigena, assembly GCA_036345935.2. NCBI lineage: Eukaryota > Metazoa > Platyhelminthes > Cestoda > Cyclophyllidea > Taeniidae > Taenia > Taenia hydatigena. The sequence continues at coordinate 378 of JADWOT020000779.1, read as the reverse complement.
AAGGGCTCAAAGCTTATTAAATTTATTCTTGTCTGCTAAAGGTCCTCTGGCCCTAAGTTTTGCTTGTAAATATTCTTCTTCTCCAAATAAGGGATTCAACCCTAATTTTTAGGCATTAGCTGATGAGAAATCCAAATTTCCCGATCTCCCCCATAGCGAATCGTGCAGTGCATGTGCTGTAAATGAAGGTCACTGCAAATTATTTTCCAAGTTGAAGCCAAATCTAGCAGCTAGTGGCAATCGTTAGACTGCCTCTAGTTGGATATCATCACTGCCTTCGCTTCGCCAGAATGACTGCTGCTTGAGCATTCTCTAGATGGCGCGGTCATTACTAGATGGCCTGCATCCAAGGACCGATCCATGCAGCTGAAAAATTGA